>OY986439.1:8635000-8767500 GCA_963920525.1 Dichetophora obliterata | reverse complement strand
CGAAAACATTTTGCCAGACAATCGACATTCCTTCAATTTTAATAACTTAAAAATGTACCTTGTAATATACTGTAACGTTATGTTTAAAAATTGTATAAAATACATTTTAAGTTTAGTTATGTTTTATTTTTAAAGCATTATTTTTTTGTTTTCTTTTTATTAATTTTTTCCTTTTTTTTAAATTTTTGTCAGTTTTTAGGTAATTTTCTACAGTTTTTAGGTCATTTTTGTCATATTTTTTAGGTCATCAAAATCCGAGCCCTGATTATAAATAATTATGCTACTAGTATAAAAGCACTAGCATCAAAGGCTATCGGCCAATTTGCTTTTGATAATGTTATTTGTACCTTCGACCTTTATTTGGAATTCAATCCCCTCCTTGGCTACGGGCATGCTATTAACATTATTATATCTTAAAATGTAAGGATATAACATATTAAAAATCATGTTTCATTATCATATATCGACTCAACCCACCAGACGCAACAATAAGAGGTACAAATTAAAATTTCCTAGCATAAATTTCAGTAAATAATTACAGTTATTTGTTTGTGTAAATGTAGCTATTAATGAAGATGCAGCACTTGTAAATTAATTTTCGAAGTTAAGCACTCTAACAAATGCTCAGGATTACTTGGATGCATTTACAGAATTTGCACATTTAAGCCGTCGATAGAAACATATTGTTCTGTAAGATGTGCGCATTAGTTGAATGATGATGATGATTATTGTGATAATGTAGATGATAATGTTTTTGATGCTGTTGTTGAGTTGATTAACATATCAATGCTGCAGGACAGTAGCTTGAGCTAGGAAAAGCGTGCAAATGAGTTTGTCATTGAAAATAGCAATTGCTTCTATGACGCCTACAAGCCCCCCAATACAACAAAATCAACAACAACAGCAATGATAAAATGCATTTCACATCCACGATATGACTGCCCTGGGAGTTGGACGCAATGTATAATGCAACCAGCCATACAGTTAATGCATCGAGCTGCAAAGCAATTCATTAGGTTAAGCAAGTGCATTTGTGCTTGTGCGTGTGCGTGTATATGTGTGTGTTTGCATGTGACTGTATGAATGTGTAAGCAAAATAAACATCCTTACATGTAACAACAACTCAACATGGATTATGCAAGGAGGAGTCTCGAGTGGCACAGCAGCAGCAGCAGCAGCTTTGATCTGCTGCCATATGCAGATTATTGTCCTAATGCGAAATAAATTTAATTAAAATGTTTCGGTCAAACCTACTCTGCTTTAAAACACACTCACACACACAAACACACCCTCCTAAGGAAACTCAGATGTAATCACAAGGAAGTAAGTAAAAACATTAACAACCATAACAACACATCTACTGGCTGTTGTCTACAACAGAATTTTAACGGTATTCTAATGAATGTTGTGAACAAGACTATTAACTGCATCACACTGCAGCAAAATGAATTTACTTGGACTTACCTACACCCACTTAGGAACTGCCTTTGTATCCGTATAACACTCATTCCAGGTATTCGAGTGTGAAAATGCAATAAATTTATGATGTAATTTAGACAGCTTTATCGAGCAAGTTTTCAGGCTTTCACCCTTTCATACATCTTTCCACATAAAATTATGTTTGACTTCTTCACGGTTAAAAATGTTGGACTTAATTTTAAACTTTCTTGGATTACATATAGGACAACACCAAATAAAAAAAGAAGATTACTTTTTAATCCAAGGAAAAGCTTAGAATATTCTAATCCAAAAAAGAAAACATTTACTGTGACCATTTCATGATTAGAATACACGTCCTCTGATGTGCTGGTCCAACACCTTATCCACTCATCCACTCATCCAACTCAGTTGTTAACAAGGTTTCGATTATTTTGCATCATTATCAATGCAAGTAAGTTCCTTTCAGAAACTTGGGTTCTGTACTTATTGTAAGTAATTAAAAACGTATAACATCTTGGCTAAATTTCAAGGAAATTATGGAATTTGGTATAAACGTTTCTAGAAATGTTGAATTTGAACTTTTTCAATTAAAAGTTCTTAGAATTATAACCAGTGATACCAAAAATAATACGACACACATAAATTCTAATAATTGAAAGTAATAATATGATTTAAGAATTTATATTTAAAATAATTTTATAACGTAATGTAGTGCCAACAATCACGAAAAGTATTCGGATTTTTTACAAAATATTTGTGATCAACTATTTAAAGCTTCGTTGTGCAATTTTCTTTTGTTAGATGTAAAGTCATTTCTACCAAACTTTAACTCCAGGATGAGCAAGTGGGCCTATCTGGGCCCATTTTGAGTTTAAACATGTATATCTTTAATATTTCTTGACGCATCGATCAGAAACTTCATGACTTTTTACGTTGATGCTTCATGAGCACAAAAACCACAAACTGTGTCAATCGGATTCAGTTCGCATCCAGACTGTAGACAGATTTGTAAGCACAACAAAAACTAGATTTTTTTCAGTTTTCTTAAACTTCATACCATGTCGAAATAGACCCTTTTGAACAGACCCTTTTTTAATAATTGTCTCTGCCTTCATAACTAAATTAATGAAAATATGTACTCATTTTTATTCGTTTTTTAATAAAAAAATTAAATGTACCTACATAATTATTTTGATGCCTCCCACAAACGTACAACTCCAATAGCTGGATAAAAAAAACGACCATGAGTGTTCGGTTATGGAAGGTTTCACTGTAAATTAGGGTGCATCGTTTTTTTTTTTAAATTCACTTCTAATAGCATTTTTCTGGTGCTTTAATTCATAAATAAAAAACCTGTGCAAGGAGGAGGTCCACAATTGATTTCTTCAGGTGGCGCCATGCCCTAGAATGTCCGCATATCGTTAAAAATTCGACATTTTTGTAGTTGTTTGATAAATATTCTATAAATTTGATAATCTCTATAAAAGCGTATGCACTAAAGATCAGTGAAACAATTTTTTTATTACTGAAGTATATGTAGAAAATGTGAAAAAAATCGAAATCATAAATATATATACAATTCTATTTTTTAGGTCGATATTTTGAACAGATATTAGAAAATTTTTTTCAAATTCGTGAGAATATCGCACTTTCTGAAAGAATATGCCAAATAAAAAATGTATTTAGTATAAGTTGTAGTAGTACTATTCAACACCTCATGAGTTATTAGAAGTCTCTAAGTGCTCTGGAATCAAAGTTATAGTATTTTTAAGAGTTTGTAATTCTAGAGTTTTCATATCTGCGAATGCTCATTTTTCATCTCTGGATATTTCAAAGGCAGAGTTAAGTGCGTAGAATGCACGATTATACATATTTTATCGATTTTAAAGCAATTTTTCTGAATTAATATTATTTAATTTCACTCTTGTAGGATTTAGATTATTATGATAAATGATTACACGGTGCTACAGTGGAAATGTACTTTTACTCTTTTTTACGTGACATAGTCTAGGTTATAGGTCAGGTCAAGTACAATACGAAACCATATTTGAAATAGTTAAAACACCCCAAAATTTGATTTTACCGTTAAAAACACGATTTTGGATGCTATACCTCGATTAAATACAGTTACCAACAGTTATGCAAACAATCCTATAATATCTACTTAACAAAAGTAAAATTAAACATCAAAACTGATGCTAAATCCTTCTGGAACTTTGTTAACACAAAACGTAAGATTGATTCCTATCCTTCTTTTATATAAGTATAATTCTGTTTAGTCTGATAATGATAATAGTATTTGCAATCTTTTTGTTGACTTTTTCAAGGCGACTTATTCATCATCGTCCTATGATTATTTAAGTTATCCTTTCAAAATTCAATCTGGGGATATTTATTTCCCAATAATTGACACAAACACAGTCTTATCATTTTTAAAAAATATTAAAACATCATATGAAAGTGGTCCTGATAACATATCTTCATGTATATTAAAATACTGCTGTGAAGAATTAGTAACTTCAATCTCTTTACCATTTACTTCATCATTAAAATCCTGCTATTTTCCTGCAGCCTAGAAGCATTCATTTATCATTCCGCTGCATAAATCCGGAAATAGGTCTTTAATTGATAACTACCGTGGCATCGCAAAATTAAGCGCTTTGCCTAAGCTTTTAGAGGCAATTGTTACATCACGACTATCGCATAGCGTTAAATCTTTAATGTCTCCTTTCCAACATGGATTCCTTTCTAGAAAATCTACTGTTACTAACCTTCTCGAATTTACATCAAAAACTATAGAAAAACTTTGGAAGAGGCATGCAGACTGATGTTATTTACACGGATTTTAGCAAAGCTTTTGACGTTGTAAATCACAAACTATTGATCTTAAAATAACATCTTGTTGGATTTCCTATAACGTTGGTAAATTGGATTGAATCTTACTTAAGCAATAGAACACAATCTGTTCTTTTTAAGCTCAAGAAATCACACGAGTTTCCTGTTACTTTAGGAGTACCTCAAGGAAGTCATCTTGGGCCTCTTCTGTTTCTACTTTTTATAAACGATTTGCCATCTGTCATAATGCATTCCAGCATCTTAATGTTTGCTGACGACGTCAAACTCTCCCTTTCTTTTAAAAATGATTAATGACGCTGTATTTTTGCATGCCGACATTGATCATTTTCATAACTGGTGCAAAACGAACCGTATGAACCTCAACATGAAGAAATGCAAGCATATGTCTTTCTCGCGCAAACCACCAATTAAATGTACCTTCAAAATTTGTGGTTATCCATTGGAGTCCTTAGATATTTTCAATGATCTTGGAGCTACAATGGATCATAAACTACGCTTTAATATTCATGTAAATAAAATAATAAATAGAGCAAATAGTACTTTAGGGTTTATTAAACGTTGGGCAAAAGAGTTTAATGATCCTTTCATAACGAAAATCTTATTCACATCCCTACTGCGGCCTATCTTAGAATACGCTTCAGTTGCTTGGTGCCCACGATACGGTTGTTACATAGACGACGATCAGTGCAGAACGATCAGTGCAGAAACAATTTCTTTTGTTTTGCTTAAGCTATCTTTATTGTAATACTGATTTTCACTTACCATCTTATGAATATCGGTTACAACTCTTAAATCTTCCTTCTTTAAAAAATCGGAGAATTATGATAAATGCTTGTTGGATTACAAAACTTTTACATGGATATGTCAATAGTCCATATTTATTGAGTAAAGTATATTTTAATATTCCTCTTCGTCCTAGAAGATCTTTTGAGTTACTCCACATGAACTTTTGTAGAACTAATTATTTGCAAAATGAACCTCTTAGAAGCGCTTGCGGTGATTTTAATTTTGTATCTGATGTTATATCCTTAAGTGAATCCATTGACTCAATCAAACATAAAATTATAGATTACCTGTAGTACCGACGTTGATTACGTAAAGTTCTTTCAAACATATATCTGATGCATCTGGTGATTTGTAAACACATTATCATTAATATAACGATCTAAATGGATAAATGGATCTAAGCGTAAAATGGAAAATTTTGATGTATAAACATCTAAATAATCTGAATGGACCTAAACCTGGGATCTTCAATTGCTTATATTTTCATGATGATTGTGACTACATTTGTCGACGGTACCGTGGTGTCTTTGTGTCTTTTTACCTCTTGAAACACTACGTTAAATCGATTTGTTATATATTAATATGAGTGGCCGATAAGACCTAGTTTGTCTTGGTGCCTGCGTTTGGAACTGGTTTTCTTTATTTTATGAAAATCGGTTTGGTGAAGTTGACCTAGTTTATCGAGTAACCACCCTGTCAAGCCTGGACCTCGCAGGCTTCAGGAAGACAGAACGATATATATTATATATTTACCTATTGGAGTGGTGTTTTATTGGGTATGAGACCTTGTTTGTCACACGACTCCGGCGTATACAAAAATTGTTGCTAACTTGACCTTGTTTGTCTTGAAAACGCAACCTTGCTTTGCTGTCTGATACTATCTATTTTGACTTAACTTTTTTTGTTATTTTTTATACTTTAATAAAATTATATACTTTAAGCAATTTATTAAAACTTTTTAGTTTGTTAATAATACATTATTTCATTCAAAATCATACTTTATATTTTTGAATTGTATTAAATATCTTATTTTATAATTTTAAATTTGCTAAAAAACCTGTTAAGGTTTAGCAATCAAGTAAATAAATAAATAAATAAATCTTTAGTGCATACGCTTTTATAGAGATCAATATTTATCAAACAACTACGAAAAAGTCGATTTTTTACGATATGCGGACATTCTAGGGCGGGGCGCCACCTGAAGAAATCAATTTTAGACCTTCTCCTTGCACAGGTTTTTTATTTATGAATTAAAGCACCAGAAAAATGCTATTGTATATGGCACAAATCAAGTTTGAATGAAGGAGTTCTAAAAAGGAGAAATTTTATTTTCGGTGATACATAGTTACAAGCCAATGTTTCGATTTTTGCAAAAACTCGGTGTAAACTTCCGTATTCTTATATGTGTTTTATTAAAAAACTAGTTATTGTGAAATGCGAAATTTAGGCACGAAAACTCTAATAATTTTTAAAAAATTTTGGCTACCGATTTTTGAGAAAGAATCATTTTAAGTTAGTTATATACTAGATTTAAAAAGAGACTAGCCCTTCAGCGTTCCATGGTAGTCTCAAAGGTTTTGATCAAAATGGCGAGATAGTTGTAGAGAATATGTCTTTCAAGTTTTTCTGCTGAAAAAAGAAAAATACGTATCTTTGGAAGATTTCATACCTCCGGGCGAATAAAAAAAAAAATAAATATTTTAGAAAAAATATGACTCCCTATGTCCAAGCTTCTGTAACAAAAAATGTTTTGCATTATCACGTATGAATGCTTTTAAAAAATTTTGATATCAATCAAATTTCAAAAAGTGTAGCCGTAATCTTTTGAAACTAACCATATTTATGCACTGAAAATCCTAAAAACTACCTTTTATGTGCTATGAGCATTAAGGTTTTGATCTAAAATCTTATATCCCATCGTATACATTTTTTCACAAAGTGGATATACATATTTGTATATTAAAAATAAACTGCGAAAACACAGTAATCTTTCTGTTGAGACAAATTTGCCTTTCAATTATCAATGATGGCAAAGACAAAATGAAACTCGCACTGCTTACCTTAGTAATAAATTTGGTCTTAAAGTAACCAGCCAGCAATATGCCACAAACAATATCTTAAAACGTTAATCTTAAAACTTTGCAATTTTTTTTATAAGCTTAAGCTACTACATGTCTGTGCGCACCAAGAAAACATTAAAACTTTTCTTGTACTTTATAATACTCCTACAACAAAGCGATATAAACAAAAAGAAAACGTTTGTTTTCTTATCTTTAAAATGCTATAAATTGCACTCGCAGGATTTTTGGACTGCTTCTTGATGCTGCTTTATTGGTGATTATGTGACATTTATTGTTTACGCTGTAATCGCATATTCAGGGCAATAGCAAAAAAAAAAAAAAACACAAAATCGAAACACAGACCAGAGGCCAGATACCAGATACTAGATATCGGTGATGTCTGCTAGTAAGCCAGTGTTGGCTGCGAGGGCGTCAAACAGTGCTTTGTTTCCCATTTTGTAAAGTGTCGTCTTTGTGTGCTTATTATTACCAACATCATTATTACCCTAGTGGTGGTCGTTGTTGTTGTTGTTGGTTCACATTGGTGGTTGTAATTTTGCTGTTGCTAGACTCATTTTCTGCCGCTATTGACACTTTTCTTGTCGTTGTTGTTGTTGTTGTTAATTTTAACGCCTCAGGACATTGTTTCGTTTAAGAATTTCTTAACTTTTACAAAATCTGTTTTTTTTCCCATTCGCTATTATTGTTCATGTCTATACAATACATTTTCTTCATTGCCTTTCACGACTTTCAACTTGAACTTAGTTGTTCTGGCTCAAATTTCCGTTTTAATAAACGACTTTTCCGGTTTCCGTTTATTTTGTGCTACCATTTATTTTACTCACTGCCGGAGGCCATGCTTGTTAGCATCATTGTTGTTGTAAAAGAAAGTCACTTACTTGGTTTCTTTATGCGTAAGGATAGACAGAAGAGACCACGTTGATATTTTTTGTGGAACGCGTTTGATTTTTGAATCTGAATTGATTTTTTTTGTGGAAGATTTCAATGGTTTTTTATATATTAAATGCTTGTTTGAATTAATTTGGAAATTCTAGTTAACAAGTTTTATACATACTCAAAAATGTAACGATACTAGTGTAAGAAATACTCTTTTTTATAAAGAATACTTGGCTTAGTAGCCAAGTTTGAAAATCCGTTTGAAGAATATTTTAAAATGACTTTAATAACAATATGTTATAAAAATAGTTTTTGTTTTTTTAACCCTAATTATTTAGAATGCTGCGCAGGTAATTAGAAAGTTGAATCTCTGAAAATAAATAAACAAAAGAATTATTAACAAAAGAAATATCACCATTTATTGTAAGACACCTCAACATTTCGGAATCAGATTTAGTGAGCAAGTTCACATAAAAAAGAAATATACTATATTTATTTTATTTGCATTTGTATTTATTAGATCAATTATGTTAACATTTAAGAATAATGTCGCATTGATGTTTGATTCTGGCTTTGACATCGAAAATAAGTAAAATTTTTTAAAATACCATACGCTGACATAATATAACCCTACGTTTAATAAAGTGTTTATTTAAAAAAATTAAATTTTTTGTGTTTGTTTTTTAACAAATAGGGTGTTTTTATAGAGTAATACAACTTTGAGTTGGCATTACTGCTTTATTTGACCACCCATTTAACAGCTGATAGTTTCTTTTTGTTTAGTTTTGACATTTCATTATGGATCGACTTACACCAGAGCAATGCGTGCAAAATGTGGAAATTTTTAATCAAAATAATGGTTCTGTTCGTCAAACTTATCGTGCACTTCGTCCATTTTATGGCGTACATAATCGTCCTTCAGAGCTGCTAATTCAAAGAACAATAGATCGTTTTTGGACCACATTTACTGTTACTGATAATGTGCATCCCGTAAGACGCCGAACAGTGCGCACTGAAGAATCTGTAGCTGCTGTACAGGAAAGCATTGAAGATGATCCTAATCAATCAATTCGTTGCAGTTCTCAGCAACTGGGGTTTTGTCCTTCCACTTTATGGAAGATTTTACGAAAAGATCTTGGCTTAAAACCTTTCAAGATTCAACTTGTGCAGGAATTAAAGCCAAACGACCATCGTATGCGCCGCCAATTCGTCGAATGGGCTGAAGCACAAATTGATATTGATTTTGAATTTCCATGGAAGTTCTATTTTCCGATGAAGCCCATTTTTGGTTGAATGGGTACGTAAATAAACAGAATTGTCGTATTTGGAGTGAGGAGAATCCACAAGCTTTTGTCGAAACACCATTACATCCACAGAAAATGACTGTTTGGAGCGCTTTATGGGCTGGCGGAGTCATTGGCCCATATGTCTTTAAAAATGATGATGGTCAGAATGTTATTGTGAATGGGTAACGGTATAGGAACATGATTCGAAGTTTTTTCGTACCTCAATTAGCTGGCATTCATCTTGCTGATATGTGGTTCCAACAGGATGGAGCCACATGCCACACAGCGGGCGCTACAATTGATTTACTCAAGGAAACTTTTCTTTGGGGTTATGTAAAGTCACTTGTCTACGTCGATAAACCACAAACAATTGAATACCTGGAAATCATCATTCGAAGAGTTATCGGCGAGATACGGCCGCAAATGCTGCGAAAAGTTTGTGAAAATTGGTGTTCCAGATTGCGCCTTTTACGCGCCAGCCGTGGCGGCCACATGGCCGAAATTATATTTAAGCATTAATGTCATATAATTTTCTATCTAATAAAGCCCATATCATTGATATTAAAAATATCTTACTATGTTTTATTATGATTTAAACTTGTATCACTCTATAAAAAGCACCCTATATAGACTTTAACTAAAAATATTTTGGCAAACACGATGCTACTTTCGGTTTTAACCCACTGTGTCATGTGCGAAGGATATTCGAATCTAAAGGTACACTTGTGATAGCACAGAACTTTTAATTGTTATCTGATTTTCTAAATTTTGCTGATATTGAATATAGTGTTAGCGTTTTCCTTATATTTGCCGAATGAATAATTTGCCTATTTTTTCATATGCATTTCCTGTTTTGGAGAAATGTATAATTGAATGCAATTTTTTAACATTTTCAAAAGAATGAATATAAGGTCTTATATCTCGGGCACCAGAAGTGGTACCGAAGTGGTCTCACTTCGGATTCTGTAAATAGTTTTGAACGAAACCATGTCAAAAAATATTTTTTTTAAAACAGCAGGAAAAGGCCACGATTTTTTTTCTTATATTGATATTTACAAAAAGTTACTTCAAGCATGAAATGTAACAATTTTCTTTATATCTCCTTTATGGTTATTAATTCATTAAAACATTTCTTAACAACAATTGTTAAGTCATTTGAGACTCATCAAATGGCAAACACAGGAACTAAAAATTTTAGTATAACACATTTGTGAATGCTGAGTTGAGGTGTTTTAACGAAATAATAAAACTCATAAGGAAAGAAATTTTTTTATAAAATCGAAATAGGAAAAAAAATTCGTAGTTTTAACATGGTATTCTAAATTGATACTCTAGAACAGGGTGATTTTCATAAATATTTGAGAATCTAAATTAAGGAAATTATCTTCGGTACTTTTTGAAAAAATAAAAAAATTGCATTCAAGTTTACATTTCTCAAAAACAAGAAAATACATATGCAAAAAAAAATGTAAATAATTTATTCGGCAAATTTAAGGAAAACATCAACACAATCAACAATCAACACAATTTACACTAAGTTTCATACACGAACGGTAATATATTGAGTTATGGCCAGTTTTTCGAGTCAGCTGGCCCATAGAGCGCTGTTTGGTTTAGCTTAAAAAGTTTTTATTTTTACTACACGGGCTTGGATAAAAACCTTTAAACTCAAATATTCGACCGTGTAGAATAAGCTGGGGTTTCAACCGTGGTTCTTTAGCTTTTAGGCTACGTACTCATCCAGTAGGCTTCGGCCATCTTGCAGTCATACATTTCCTTATGTTCGGTAATTTTTCGGACAAACCAGGCTGAACGATTTCGGTGGTATATTTTTTAAACTCAACTAATGCTTCGTACATTCTACGAATAATGCGTACCATCAACCTACGAATGAATTCTTTCTACTAATATTATTTCAAGTTCGTAAATAGTACGAAATCACTAATACTATGTAATACTTTGTAATACTACGAATGTAATGGAAGAAATTACGAAGTTAGTCGTACGAGTTATTGGCGAATGTAATTATTTGTGTACACAATAATTTGAACAATGCACTCACACCATTTGTTTTATTTTTGTTTACGAATATCATCAGTATATACTAAATAGAGTAGAAGGGGGTAATGTCGTGCAGGGGGTAATGTCGTGCACTGGCTTTTTTAGCATAAAAAATTGAATGATATACCAGCCGTTGGTAAGGCATGGGCCTACTGACCTACAGAGCTCATGCATACAATACTAGCAATATCCATGTGTAAGGGCAATATGTGCGACGTTTTTTAAAAATCGCACGTTCTCGGAACGACGAAAGTGTTTTTTTATCGGATCAGAAAAATTATTTGTCTCGCAGGAAAATATACCAGGTAAGTGTTTTCTTAAAGCAAATTTTCGGCCGAAAAAAAGATGTATTGTGATCGAAAAAATTTTTGTTCTTTACCGATTTGTCGAAGTCAACCTTGAAAACGACCTTTGGGGCAATGTCGTGCATTTGATGTGGGGCAATGTCGTGCACTATACAGAAAAGAAAAGGGAAGGAAACGCGGTCGCCCCAGTGTACCAAGGGAGTCGTGAAGCCATAACAAAACGCTACAATCAAAATAAAATTTTCCAAAATTTTTTCTCAATGTCAAGCACTTTTTGAAAAAATATTGTTTTTCTTTCCGTGTTTCATATAGCAAATTGCCTACTTTCCTTTTCTTTTCATAAAATTGTATTTTATGATTGCCTTATAATTAACAATAATAAATAAATAAACAATAATGCTATATCTTCTTGAATCGAACCACTACCTATCGTTTTTCACACATTCTGATACCTTTACAATACAATGCACGACATTACCACACAAATTTTGAGGGGGGTAATGTCGTGCACATTTTTTTTTTAATTTCTACTAACACGATTTCATGCTACACGAATATTGTTACACATAAATGTTACCAACCAAATTATCTTTCGATCGGCTTACTCGTTGTATTCGCTTGTCATGTACGGCTTTACGAGCACTTTAAAGTTGAGTGCACGACATTACCCCCCTCTACTCTACTACCATTGGTATAAATAACACTTCACGAATAAATTCGTAAAGATATCGCGATACAATAACTTCGTATATTTTACGAATAGTCGTAAAACGTACAAAAATGTGTGTACAGCAAAATTTATACAGGGTGCCCCACAATAGAATACAAATATTTACGGAGGTAAAAGGTGATGTTGAGTTGATAAAAAAATCGTATAGGAGGGGCACAGTTCTATTTTCACACCCTTAGGAGCTAAAGAGTTAATTACTATTTCATGACTTTTATACACATAATTGTGTGTAGCAGAAAACAAAACTCACGGAAAACTTATTTTAAGAGCTCATTTGAAAGGCAATGAATTTAACTTCCTAACGGTGTATCAACGAACCCATCCGATTTGTTCATTACTGAGCTGTGTTCGTGTGAATCAATTCGTCGAAACTACTAAATTTTAAGTTTGAGCGCAATTTTCTGAGAATTTCACGTTTGAAATCAAATCTGTTTTTACTATCATTTTTGTATTTTTTTAATTCTCTTTTCAATGACATCAAAAACCAGGCACTGCAAATAACAGTTATTTTTAAAATTTTAAAGAAAAAAATCATTATGTAAAAATTTCTGCACAATAGAAGTTAATACACCAAAATATTTGTTTTTCTCTTCACTATTCATAATAGAATATAAAATACACTATTCATAATAGAATATAAAATACTTTCATAAAAAAAGCTATGACTCGTCAATAAGCTCGAAACGAACACGAGATCTTGGATTGATACAAAATTGTCTGAAAACACTTAGAATTTTTCATATAAAAATTGTGAACATTTTTTTCTTCGTTACTCATCACAATTCTACAAGCGTTCGTAAATAGGGACATCATAGTAACGCTTCTATTATCTAAATATCGGTACAAGCGGAATTATATCGAGAATTTTTTAATCTAGATATTGTTGCGATATCGCAATGCTTGGATCGTGATGATAGCGAGTATTTATTAATTATAGACATCGTTACTATATCGCAATGCTATCTTTATTATAATATCGTGATGATATCTACTATTTTTTAATATAGATAACGTTACGGTATCGAAGTGCTTTCGCTATCTTACTATCATCTGTACCATCATTATCATGATTATTTTAAATTTAATATATAAATACCGTTATGATATCGAAATGCTATTGTTAACTGTACTATCGGAACGATATCGCGTATTTGTGTGTTAAGATATCGTAACTATATCGTCAAATTTTTCTACCGAGATATGGTTTGCAGGGAGTGTTCAGAATATATTTTTGGTTTAATTTTTAAATAATGTTATTTCTTATTGTGTAGTTATGCGCCTTTATTTGTGTGGGTGAAAAATCGTGACTTCAATTAAATTCCATCGATAGTAAAAAAAATCTGCTAGTATTAATTTCAGCACAATGAATGTGTATGGGTGCGTGTGTGCAGAATTATGTGGATATCACACATATATATATAATCAATTGAAACACAGCGCACACAAACAAATTGAAAGCCAATTTAATTTCAAAGCTTGTCTTCGCGCAAATATTTATTTGGTTTTGTTTGTGGGTGTGCGTGTTTTAATGCTCACTAATACATACATGCATGCCTGCATGTGGAATTCGACACATTTAACCAGACTTAGGCATAAACACAAAGACACAGGCACACACACACCCACGCAATAGGTATTAAAAGAAAACATTTGCATAGAATTTCAAAAGAAAATAGCGCACGCAAGGAATTAACGCTAGGATTCTCGCTAATGGATTTATTGGAATTTGATTGTTTGACTATGTATTTAGATTTGATTGTGTGTGTGTGTGTATTGAGTGCTTATCTGCTTATCTGTGGTTGTGTTAAGGCATTAATTTAATTTTGGAGCAATATTGCTATCTGAACTGTTTTTTTTTAAATTAAATTCCTTTGAAAGCTCGTATTGGAAAAAAACTGCAATAAATGTTACAGGGTTTTGTTATGAGCAAATGAAATATTTTAGGAAATTCTACACTTACTGGTAATATACTTTCTTCAAAATTAAATGAACAATAATATAAAAAGGAAAAAACGGTCAAGTACTTAAAATGTTGAAGAGATATTTTAATCCTAATCTTAAATTTCAGCAATGTCCTTAAATTCACTTTGTTGCTGTCATGTCGTCTGCAGTAGCAACTGTTGTTCATTTGCTGTCTACTGGTTAAGCATCATTTGTTTCCTAATAACCAAAACTTTGTTAACTTCACACTGAACACTGAAGGCTCGTTGGCTCTCACAGTCAGCACCTGTTTTCCATCCGTTTCCGGTTCAGTTGAGGCTACTTCATCTTCATCTGCATCTTTGTTCGCATCTCTGCATCTGTGTGTCTTTTTCAAAGCAAATGGTGTTTGTAGCTGGCTGCTATTAATTAAGCTTAACGAGGTTACAACTTCACCAACACAACCAGCAGCTCCACCACCAAATCGCTGGCAGCACAACAACAACAACTACCAAACTTCTAGCTACACCCTCACACTTAAATGCTAATAGATTCTAATGAAAAAGTAGCTAAAAATCCCAGCGAAATAATGAAATTCGCCCTCATCTCATTATAACGCATTTCTTTCCATGCGGCAGCTTAGGTTGTAAGAGAAGGTGGTGGGTGCAATGGGGGGAGGCGAGTGTTGCTGCCTGTTGGGGCGGTCGATGATGTTTAAGGTGGGGCACTCTGCAGCAAAACTCTTATAAAAGTTATACAAAGTATTTAACCTTGTCTTTGTAATTGCTGTGTTGTTGTTGTCGTTGTTGCTGCTGCTGCTGTTTATGCTCTGTTGTCAACCCTTTTCTGCCATTGTTGCTTTTTCCATCCCTCTTTCATTTGCTTAAGTGTTGCCGTAGCGTGTTTTTTACATAAAGTTCATGTGTTGTTCTTTGAGCTATTCTTGGGTTTATTTGGAATGACTAATAATTAGGATAAAGCCGCTACTGCGTCTAGTGCGGAGACACCTTTTGAGCATTTTTCTTAATTCAGTTTTTGCTGAAGTTTTTGTTGTATTTGTTGTATTTTTATTGAACGTTTTAGTAATGGGCTTAAGCCAAGGATACACAGAGGTCTTAACATCTTTAAATGAGAATCTGCTCTAGTCTAGGTCTCTAGAAGATTTCTATAGGACTATCGGAGAATTAAAAAAGAAATAAGTATGTAGCAAGCTATGAATAATTCTAATTTTTATTTAGTTAAGAAATTTATTTGTCTTCTTAGTATTGTTGAAGTTTAAAAAAAAACAAACACTTATCTGAAATTAGAAATTATACAGTGTTTTTCACCAGCCATGGCTTTTCAACAAATCAGTAAGAAGTTGCACAGTGAAAAACAATAATTTCACTAACCTTATTCTTAAATTCTATTAGATTCTAATTTATATATTAATAAATAAATCCTCTGTTGGAACTTGGACTTTTTGTGTAAAGACAATGTATTAAAATATCGCAAAAAAGCATTTTTTTAACGAAATTGTAAATGAATTGTAAACAACTATAAATTTTTGTACTTTAGTACTCTTTTGAAAATTGAGTAAGTAATTTAAAAAATATGTTTAAAAATGGTTTTTTTCTTAAATGAGTTCGTAAAAGCATTATAAAAAATTCATACTTTTTTCAATATTTTGAATTTGGCTAATAGACGCATTATTGATATAGTCGAGTGACAGTAAATCTTTAATCGCAGTGAGCTACAATAGTATCACAGAGGACACAAGTTCGAACACCAGCATCAGCATAATTTTTTTGATAGTTACACGCATACTGTGTAAGGGATATATATTTACTTTGTCACTACGTTTTGAACATCCATTAGAAGATGTGCCAATTTTAGAAAAGTAAATATATTCCTGATCAGCATCACCTAATGATTTTATTTAACCATGTCCGTCTGTCAGCCTGTCAGTATCTGATCACGTTGGCAGAAATTTTAACGCTATCGTAGCGAAAAAAAATTATTTTTATTGAAATCTTTTACTAAAAATAGGAAAAAAATCATGAGTTATACACAAAGCAATTTTTCAGTCTTAAAATTAGATGTGAATAGCTGAGTTCCCTTCGCTTCAAAATAATCCAGATTATTTTTTTTACATGCAAAGCAAAAACAAAAATAATAATTCTATAAGAAATGGGATTATTTTTGCTATCCATATAAAATTCTGATATAGCCTTTAAAAAATTTGACGCACAGGCATATTTTTATGAGCTTTTATTTAATTTTTTGAATTAATTGTTTGCATGATACAATAACTGCTAGGTAGCCTTGACAGCTACCTATTTTCACACGAGCTGCGACCAAATTAATTATACAATTGCATAATAATAATAAATTATTTAAATAATTAACAATTTTTCTGATGTTTGGAGTAAAATATATTCAGAGAAAAAAATCGTTCACTAAGGTATCGCTACCATAATAGTTCACAACAGTAATGAACGACAGACGTTCTCATGCCACCTAATAGTTATTGTATCATAATTGTTTGTTTGAATTGCATTTTGACTGCGACGGTAGTGCTCTCTACGAGTCGTTTTTTTTTTGCCGTTCCTTTGAAAAAATTTGTTATCGTGATTATATTAAGTCAAAAGGAACGCAGCAAATTTGTTCACTTATGTTTTTTTTACGGAATATAGTTTCCATATACAATAACTTAAAAAAAAAAATCTGACTTAATTCCTACACTGTTTTTAAAGGTGAAAAATCGACAAAATTTTCAGTTGCAAGACTTATTTTATACACAAGGCAAAAACTCAAACTTGTGTTCTCCGCAGACGTTTTTTCCGCATTTATGGCACGAAGGTTTCGTCAGTCTGCGTTTATTCAACTGATAGATGTGGCATATTTTATCAACTAACATTGCTGACAAAAAGAGATTGATTTGAACAAAAATAAATAAATTATATTAGAATGTATGAGGCTACGTCGTCGATTCGACGAAGTGACTTTAAGGGTTAAGTGGCTTTAAATTTAGCACATTCGTTTTAACTGCGACTTTGCACTCTGAGTAAGAAAGTTGTCTAAATCGAATGAAAAGTGAACTGCCTACACTCAGAAAAAACTTCTATCTTTTTGTGATAAAAATTTTCTCTATTTTCAATTATAGAAAATTTCTTTATTTCAAATAAAATTTACTTCAACTATAATAAATTTTCACATATTCGATTAAATACTTCCTTCCTTGTGGGAAATGAAAATATTTCATGTCTCTAATAATGATAAGTATTTTTTTCTCACTGAAAAAATCCCAGTTATAGAGAAAAATTTATAGAAAATTAAAAATGTTCTCTATTTTTGATAAATAATTCACTATGCGAAATATTTTCTTCAATAACAACAAATCCTTTCTCAAAAATTAAAAAGGCTTCTTCTCAAAAATTGATATATTTTTCTTATATTGAATGAAGTACGAAAAAATAGAAAGCGTGAGAGCAATTGATTAATGTTATGAAAAGCAAGTGTTGCATATTCTGCATATTATGACGATTGTTCCTTCAAAAGGTTTTTTTTTTTTTTTACTTAACATAGCTGCACAAAGTGATGTTGTTTATTACTACTGTTTCTTTGGATGCATTTACAAAATCGTTTTCTGGAATACATTTCTGGAATATTTATAAAGAGTCCCGAAAAACAATAATTCTGTCTCTTAACACGCTTTTAACTAATATTTTTAAAACCGTACTTTGCGTAGAACTGAGTTAAAACAAATGTTTGATAAAATAATTTTTTAATCGTAATTGCGGATATACTTCTGTGTTTTAAAGAAAAATTAACGCAATAAAGAAATATTTTGTATCAATGATAAGAAAATATATCTTTCTTTTAAAGAAAGTGTAATTTTTTGTGAGAAACTATAAACGCAACTTAAAGAAAACTCAATAAAATTAATAAATTAAATAAATATTTCTCTGTTTTCGGCAAAAATTTACACAACAAAGAAAACGGTTGAACGTATTATACAGAAATATTTATCTATTAAAGAGAAGATGTCTTTTATTAATGAGAAAATATTTCTAATTTTCATGGAAGCTTTTTGCCATTTTTAGGGAATTTTTGGGATCACATTTAGAAAAAAGCATTCTCAATACCATTTTTCACTTAATATGATGCCTTTTTTCTCATATTCCGATAAACTTTTTTCTGAGTGTAGTGGAGAAAAATCAAAAAAATTTGTGTCTCGAAATCCTTCAAATTTGTTATCAATCGACCGGTAATACTTCGACTATTGATAATCCAAAATATTGGAGTAACAATATGCGTTTTAGTTGAGCTGAAACGTTTTGAAGTTGAGTATTTTTTTTAAGAAATTGTAATGTTGGATATAGCTTTTTGAGGCAATTTTTACAATTAATTGTCAAAAATCCAGTTTCTAATAATACTAAGTTAATAAAAGTTCATAATTTTAAAAAGTCTATGTGTTAATAAAAAAGTAACTTATTTAATTAAAAATTAAAAACAAAATATTTTAAGTTGTTTCGAAATTTGATATTTTGGAAATTTTTGGCTGAGAAATAATGAAAAATTAGCATATTTTGATGGAAAAAAATATGTTAAAATAAGTGTTTTTTCGGATATTACATATAATGGACATATAACGGACATATAAAGGATTATTACATACATATACGGATAAATACATATATAGTCCAATATGGAACTGAGAATAATTTTTCCGACTTTATTCTACAAATATATTTTTTTAAAAAAATGCTTAAAATAAAAAATTTAGATACAAAATCAAGTAAAAAAATTATATAGGTCTTAAGGAGGTACCCCTAGGGTCTAACCGATTTCGACCATTTTCAGTTAAAGTCTCTTACTCTATTTCACTATGATTTTGACGATTTTTTGTTAAGATCGGTGAATTTTTGTATGTACCTCCCATACAAAATCAAGTAAAATATTAATATAGGTCCAAAGAAGGTACCCGTAGAGTTCAAGCGATTTCGATTATTTTCCGTACACATCTATACCTTTATTTGGCTACGGTCGACTTTTGTATGTACCTCCCACACAAAATCAAGTAAAATATTAATAATGGACCCCAACGGGTCCAAAGGAGGTACCCGTTGGGCTAAACCGATTTCGATTTTTTTCCGTTCACATATATACCTTTATTTCATTACCCTTCTGACGAATTTTTCTTAAGATCGCTCAATCTTTGTATGTCCCTTCCATACAAAATCAAGTAAAATATTAATTATCAATATCAAGTAGGGTTAAACCGATTTCGATTTTTTTTCATTCACATATATACATTTATTTGACTACCCTTCCGACGAATTTGTGTTAAGATCAGTCGAATTTTGTATGTACCTCCCATACAAAATCAAGTAAAAAATTAATATAGATCCAAAAGAGGTGTATAGATAGACCCTAGGGTCTAACCGATTTCAACTATTTTTTTTTTTAAATTTTTCTGAATAGGCTTAAGCTAGTTAAGCATACAAAATTGCAATATCATGCTCCTATGATACAAATGCTCCTATGGACAAAAAAAAGAAGGAGTGAGCACTCCTTCTTTTTTTTGTCCAGCGCTTATATGGAGACAGTTCACTATGCTTCCCAAACAAAGTGGTTTAATGAAAACGGTCAAATCACTTTAAATTCCTTAAAAATTAATACAATGTCTTAAAATCTTGCAAATGAGATGCACTCTACGTTTTTTATTTAGTGAAATAACATAGAAACTTCGCCTACCTCTAATAAGAAATGACGTCATCATAATAACTAAACTTCTATGAATTCCACAAAAATTAATGTATTCACTTGATATATTACATATAATCTTTGATTTACAAACGTACTCCGAGATTGAGATTAGAAAAATTTGGACAAACCACACACCATAAAAAATTACGTCATCAAAATAACACAACATCAAAAACTCCGACTTCAATAAAACCTTACTAGTTTTTAATAATTTTTTTCAAAGCAATATAGCGCTATACTGGCAAATATTTTCATAAAATCGTAAGTTAGTTTTGAAAAATCAGAAACTAGTAATTTTTTATAAATTTGTGAACTCATTTTTGAACAAGTACGGGTTTGTTTTTAAAAGGAGTACTCGTTACATTGAATAATTTACAAGGATTTGAAGTTCTGAAAACATAATTTCTGACCCGTAAATTTCCATGACTGAATTCAAAAAATAAAGTCTTGATTTGCTGTGAAGTTTTATGAAATTAATGAACTATCGTCGCAACTTATTACTATCTTATATATATTACGCAAACGCAAATTTTGTACGGCGTAAGGCTTTTTAAGTAGAAGTCCAATCTTAATATATTTAGTATGGTTTGGTAGGTTTAGACCTGTAGATGTGCAAACTGGACTTTTTATTCCTTAAAAATTTATATTTTTTAAGTTATGGCGAGTAAAAGTTAGCATATAATTGTTGTTGTTATTTTGCTTTTTCTCTTCTTAATATCAGCATATCTATATATTATTACGCAAACAAAAAAATTGTGGTACCATTTTACCCGTGTTAACGTCAGCATATTCACATAAATCTTACATCGTTGGAAAGGTATTTTCAAGCACATTTGCAGAATATCATTTTTATTCGAATAAGTTGTCATTTAGATAGGTAAAACTAAGCAAATGTAAAAACCTTTTTCCCAATGGGACAGTGCAAACTGCAAACCAATAGCAACACAGTTCTGTTGAACATAGTTGCTGTAGCATACACGAGTGAAAAGAGAATGAGCAGTTTGGTATTGTTGTTGTTGCTGTTTCCTAATTACTCTCTCGAACTGATAACCTGAACAGAATGAAGTAATTTCCTTCAATAAACCCAGTGGTAAATAGACACATGACGTAACCAATTATTTCTTTTATACCTAAAATGTAACTGCGAGACCTCCAACGCCTGCAGAGTAAATAATTTAGTTTATGAAGTGAAAACTTCTTCAGGCGCGCTTAGTCATTTTGTGTAGAGGAAAATCTTTACTTTAACGAAACCCTTACTCATGACACGACATCCATAAATGGAGAAAAATGCCATATTTCTACAGTTTTAGTCGTATTAGCCAAAAATGTACAAAAAGTAATTAATTTGCTAAGTTAGTGCTATTTAAAAAATGTGCTATTTTGCAAAGCCAATTCGAAACATTATGACATATTCAGAAATCTTTGTTTTGAAATCCTTCTTTCTATTTTAAGGAGACCGTTTATAGCCCCAAGGCTCATAATCCCAAATTGAGAATTTGGGATCGTGTTCCCATATTTTGCGGACATAGTCCCACATGTTGGATTTGGGATTATTACCACTTATTAAGCCATTATTTAGTCAAAACACCGAATTGTTGTTTCGAACTCTTAAGATTATGTCCGTTTTTAAAAGGTACCAGTCCCAAATGGTTTTCATAAATACTCATATAATGAAATAACGGACAGTTTGACCGTTTGGCTACACGAAATAACTCGAACAAAAAATGAAATAACTCCTAAATAAAAAAATACAGCAACTCCTAAATTTTAATGGTTGTTGTGGGTAAGAAGTTATATCAGATTGGTTATGATATAGTTCCAAATCAAGAAAAAAAGAACTTCTAATATGAAATTGAAATAACTCCCAAAAAATTGAGTTGGAGTTATGTCCCAGAGAAGTATTTAAAGTGCTTTGTACAAATCATGTTTTGTTCTGGCTCAAGGAACTACCTACTGTTCTCTGAAATGTTTTCATTTAAGTCAAAAATGCAGAAATAAACATGAACAAAAAATTCATTCAAAATAAAATTATCATTCGGGTGCAATCTGAAACAAAAAGTACACTTAATAAGAATAAAGGTCTTACTATAAAATGCACATACTTGTTTTGTTTATGTCCTTTTAACAAAAGGCAAAATTAAAGCTTAATTTTGTGTAATATTTCCCAACTTTAAACTGAATTCAACTTTTCACACAAAATTATCTGTTCTCTTAAAGTACTGTTCACGTTATACACACTTAGTAATTTCTTGATATCTGATCGTTAGGTGAAAAACCAACAACATCGTTCTAACAACAGAGTACGAGAGCTAAGCAAGTCAACTCGAGTCATTATCATAAAATTCGCTTTTAACTTTTATCCCCCCCCCCCCCTTTTCCACATCATATATATTTGACGCCTTAGGCGACATGATGTTGTTTACACTTTAGTCAAAATTATGAACGACTGTTGCGCACATTATTAAAAAAGCTTGAAGAGAGCAAATAAAGGGTAACAAAGGCAACCACCAAAGGCACAACCAGGACAGCTTGGCAGGCAACTCTGATGTTTCATATAATACTGGAGAAACAACCCGTCTACAAAATCATAATAATAATAATGAAAAATGTGCAACAAGGTAGTCGACAGTTGTGGGTGGCACAGCGAAAAGAGTTAGCATCGGAAAAAGTATTAGAGCAAACCCCTTCTTTGTGGTTGTTTTTGTCTTCGCACTCTGCCAGCTAAACATCTATCAATGCTGTCAACTGCAATGACAGACATCAACGTGTTGTTGAAGTTTTTAAGGTTAAAATTATGAAAGTTGCCCGTCTGCCAGCATGTCCTGTTTTCTTCTCGGCAATACTCTTTTTGCTGGAAAATGCGTCAAATAAGCTACGAAGTATTTGCCCATGCAATGGCGTCAGTTGAGGTGTTTGTGGGCGGTTGCGTCACTGTGTTTGTAGGTGTTTTTGTGAGTGTGTTAAACGTCATTTTGGTGTCACCCTCAGACTTGTTTAATGTCAAATTATTATCATGACATAGAGACGCACAGCAGCTTCCCAAACAATGCCTATTAAAGTGCTTGCCATTTGCGCCAAAGTAAGTTTCACCCACCCTTCCGTCAGACTCCCTTTCGCCCCCCTTTTTTCCATGGAACTTAAACTCATTTACAAAAATTGCTTTAAGCATACAAACTTCAGGCCCCCAAAAAAGTCTTAAAAGCCAAATAATTGTTTTTCTTGTTGTTGTCGCCTTAGCAAATGCTTTGGTAATGACTGTAGGAAGCTGAAGGTCGTTTATGGTGGGGAGGGGAGGGGGTAGACTGGGTTGGGTCCATTAAATAGATTTTCTCTTAGTTTCTGCTTATTAGCAAAACGTCGACTACTTGCTTTATTTTGTTTACGCTTTAATTTCTTGGCTTAAAAATGGCGACAGATTTATACGCAATTCCTTGAGAGCTCTTTTGGCTCTAGCTTTGGCTGTATTTGTATGAACGTGTGTGTGTGTGTAAGGTTTTATATTTTGATGTGTAGCTGCTGAGTGGAGCAGTGAGGGGGTTGCTGCAACAACGTATAATTAAAAAAGTTTAATTTCATTTCGTTGGTTTTCTTGGTTCGTTTCGCTTGCTTGCGTTCGTTTGTATTTCTTCGAGGTTTTCAAGCTGAAATTTAATGAGTAGAGAACAAAGTGCCAGAGCAGAACTTGTGTACTTAACAAGCTCAAGGTTCGTTTAATTTAAAATTAATTTTCAGTATTTTGGTTGCTTCTTACTTTGAGATAATTTTCGGCATTTCTTCATCATTGTTGGTGCTCTTGTCAAGTTAAGTTGTGCTGACGTCATGTGAAAAAGTTAAAACAAATTATTCGCAAAAGAAAATTAAAACATTTTGGATTTGACCTAGATGAGAAATGGTTAAAAGAATAGCTTTAAGGAATTATTAAAAAAATTACAAAATAAATTATGGTTATGGTTATGGTTATGGTTATGGTTATGGTTATGGTTATGGTTATGGTTATGGTTATGGTTATGGTTATGGTTATGGTTATGGTTATGGTTATGGTTATGGTTATGGTTATGGTTATGGTTATGGTTATGGTTATGGTTATGGTTATGGTTATGGTTATGGTTATGGTTATGGTTATGGTTATGGTTATGGTTATGGTTATGGTTATGGTTATGGTTATGGTTATGGTTATGGTTATGGTTATGGTTATGGTTATGGTTATGGTTATGGTTATGGTTATGGTTATGGTTATGGTTATGGTTATGGTTATGGTTATGGTTATGGTTATGGTTATGGTTATGGTTATGGTTATGGTTATGGTTATGGTTATGGTTATGGTTATGGTTATGGTTATGGTTATGGTTATGGTTATGGTTATGGTTATGGTTATGGTTATGGTTATGGTTATGGTTATGGTTATGGTTATGGTTATGGTTATGGTTATGGTTATGGTTATGGTTATGGTTATGGTTATGGTTATGGTTATGGTTATGGTTATGGTTATGGTTATGGTTATGGTTATGGTTATGGTTATGGTTATGGTTATGGTTATGGTTATGGTTATGGTTATGGTTATGGTTATGGTTATGGTTATGGTTATGGTTATGGTTATGGTTATGGTTATGGTTATGGTTATGGTTATGGTTATGGTTATGGTTATGGTTATGGTTATGGTTATGGTTATGGTTATGGTTATGGTTATGGTTATGGTTATGGTTATGGTTATGGTTATGGTTATGGTTATGGTTATGGTTATGGTTATGGTTATGGTTATGGTTATGGTTATGGTTATGGTTATGGTTATGGTTATGGTTATGGTTATGGTTATGGTTATGGTTATGGTTATGGTTATGGTTATGGTTATGGTTATGGTTATGGTTATGGTTATGGTTATGGTTATGGTTATGGTTATGGTTATGGTTATGGTTATGGTTATGGTTATGGTTATGGTTATGGTTATGGTTATGGTTATGGTTATGGTTATGGTTATGGTTATGGTTATGGTTATGGTTATGGTTATGGTTATGGTTATGGTTATGGTTATGGTTATGGTTATGGTTATGGTTATGGTTATGGTTATGGTTATGGTTATGGTTATGGTTATGGTTATGGTTATGGTTATGGTTATGGTTATGGTTATGGTTATGGTTATGGTTATGGTTATGGTTATGGTTATGGTTATGGTTATGGTTATGGTTATGGTTATGGTTATGGTTATGGTTATGGTTATGGTTATGGTTATGGTTATGGTTATGGTTATGGTTATGGTTATGGTTATGGTTATGGTTATGGTTATGGTTATGGTTATGGTTATGGTTATGGTTATGGTTATGGTTATGGTTATGGTTATGGTTATGGTTATGGTTATGGTTATGGTTATGGTTATGGTTATGGTTATGGTTATGGTTATGGTTATGGTTATGGTTATGGTTATGGTTATGGTTATGGTTATGGTTATGGTTATGGTTATGGTTATGGTTATGGTTATGGTTATGGTTATGGTTATGGTTATGGTTATGGTTATGGTTATTGTTATGGTTATTGTTATGGTTATGGTTATGGTTATGGTTATGGTTATCGTTATGGTTATTGTTATGGTTATGGTTATGGTTATGGTTATGGTTATTGTTATGGTTATGGTTATGGTTATGGTTATGGTTATGGTTATGGTTATGGTTATGGTTATGGTTATGGTTATGGTTATGGTTATGGTTATGGTTATGGTTATGGTTATGGTTATGGTTATGGTTATGGTTATGGTTATGGTTATGGTTATGGTTATGGTTATGGTTATGGTTATGGTTATGGTTATGGTTATGGTTATGGTTATGGTTATGGTTATGGTTATGGTTATGGTTATGGTTATGGTTATGGTTATGGTTATGGTTATGGTTATGGTTATGGTTATGGTTATGGTTATGGTTATGGTTATGGTTATGGTTATGGTTATGGTTATGGTTATGGTTATGGTTATGGTTATGGTTATGGTTATGGTTATGGTTATGGTTATGGTTATGGTTATGGTTATGGTTATGGTTATGGTTATGGTTATGGTTATGGTTATGGTTATGGTTATGGTTATGGTTATGGTTATGGTTATGGTTATGGTTATGGTTATGGTTATGGTTATGGTTATGGTTATGGTTATGGTTATGGTTATGGTTATGGTTATGGTTATGGTTATGGTTATGGTTATGGTTATGGTTATGGTTATGGTTATGGTTATGGTTATGGTTATGGTTATGGTTATGGTTATGGTTATGGTTATGGTTATGGTTATGGTTATGGTTATGGTTATGGTTATGGTTATGGTTATGGTTATGGTTATGGTTATGGTTATGGTTATGGTTATGGTTATGGTTATGGTTATGGTTATGGTTATGGTTATGGTTATGGTTATGGTTATGGTTATGGTTATGGTTATGGTTATGGTTATGGTTATGGTTATGGTTATGGTTATGGTTATGGTTATGGTTATGGTTATGGTTATGGTTATGGTTATGGTTATGGTTATGGTTATGGTTATGGTTATGGTTATGGTTATGGTTATGGTTATGGTTATGGTTATGGTTATGGTTATGGTTATGGTTATGGTTATGGTTATGGTTATGGTTATGGTTATGGTTATGGTTATGGTTATGGTTATGGTTATGGTTATGGTTATGGTTATGGTTATGGTTATGGTTATGGTTATGGTTATGGTTATGGTTATGGTTATGGTTATGGTTATGGTTATGGTTATGGTTATGGTTATGGTTATGGTTATGGTTATGGTTATGGTTATGGTTATGGTTATGGTTATGGTTATGGTTATGGTTATGGTTATGGTTATGGTTATGGTTATGGTTATGGTTATGGTTATGGTTATGGTTATGGTTATGGTTATGGTTATGGTTATGGTTATGGTTATGGTTATGGTTATGGTTATGGTTATGGTTATGGTTATGGTTATGGTTATGGTTATGGTTATGGTTATGGTTATGGTTATGGTTATGGTTATGGTTATGGTTATGGTTATGGTTATGGTTATGGTTATGGTTATGGTTATGGTTATGGTTATGGTTATGGTTATGGTTATGGTTATGGTTATGGTTATGGTTATGGTTATGGTTATGGTTATGGTTATGGTTATGGTTATGGTTATGGTTATGGTTATGGTTATGGTTATGGTTATGGTTATGGTTATGGTTATGGTTATGGTTATGGTTATGGTTATGGTTATGGTTATGGTTATGGTTATGGTTATGGTTATGGTTATGGTTATGGTTATGGTTATGGTTATGGTTATGGTTATGGTTATGGTTATGGTTATGGTTATGGTTATGGTTATGGTTATGGTTATGGTTATGGTTATGGTTATGGTTATGGTTATGGTTATGGTTATGGTTATGGTTATGGTTATGGTTATGGTTATGGTTATGGTTATGGTTATGGTTATGGTTATGGTTATGGTTATGGTTATGGTTATGGTTATGGTTATGGTTATGGTTATGGTTATGGTTATGGTTATGGTTATGGTTATGGTTATGGTTATGGTTATGGTTATGGTTATGGTTACGGTTATCGTTATGGTTACGGTTATGGCTGTAATAAGAATATTTCATATATTTCCCAAATGAATTTAATAACTCTTCAACACAAAAATCTTCCTCAATTTTCTCAACCTTTAAATGCATCATCTTTTGCTTGCTTCACTTCCAGCTAGTAGCACAATAATATTGTATCATCTAAACATAACCAAGACCGTGTGGCCAAAATGTGTGCCGCCATTAAAATGCTTTGATTCTGACTGGTTTCTCTACCTCGTATGCTTGTATTCGCCCTTGTCTTCTTTACTTGCAATTAAATAAATTCACTGACAAAAGTCACGACAACGCGTACAGCGAACAAACGGGAAACAATTGAAGCATTTTAAATCCTTTAAATGGGCGCCATTTTTCAGCGGCACAAAAGGGCTTCCATGTGTGCTTGTCTCCTCCAACCACCAGCTCATAGCCCCGTCGCCCACCTCCCTCACAAGTAAGCTGCAGCACTTTGTAATCATAAATATTGTGTGTTTATTTTATTCTTTGGGAATTGTTTTCCGTTTTTTTTTGTGCGAAAGCTTTGCAACGTTTTCTTATTTATGAATTATTTGTCTCTGCTGTTGTTGTTCTGCTCGACACCCGCTGCTCTACAAATTCTACCCCTATCTCGCTGATATAAATAATAAACTATATAAATTTTGCACCCCTTTCTTTTGCTCATTTCGTTTTACATCCGTTGTGTTCACAAAAGCGCGTTTTTGGCGCTTAAGCTGTTTAACCCGTTTATGTTAACCTAGCCTTGGGCTAGGCTAAGAATGGCAATTTGAAAAATATCTTTAAAAAGGAGTTTGTAAAATGCGCGACTTTATGTTGGCTATGAATATGTTGACATTTACGAGTACGAAGTCTTTGTAGTGCATACTATTTGAGGAAATCCTTTGAACACATGCATTTGACTTTATTTTGGGGGAAATTTTTTTATAAAAACAACATAGTATTGGTATTTTATAATATGTATTTTTTTTTGCATATAAATCCAATATTTATTTGTAAAATGTAAATAATTTTATTGTGATGAGTGTTTTTTTAAAATCGCTAAGCTTAATTTTTAATGAAATTGAAAATTAAGTTTACAAATTTTTTGCCAGATTATGTAAAAGTGTTTAAACTTTTTAGGCAGATGGTATCCTTTGCGTTGTTTTCTTTTTATTGTCTTTGAATGCTGAGCATCAATGATAAATATTTAAATATAAAAGACACAAAAAAATACGTGTATTTCTATAATAACCGTAATAATATAATTTCTGTAGAGGAAGGTAAATTAATTTAAAGATTCTAGAGTTTTCTTAACAAGTTGTTTAATTATTATAAAAAATATTGAAGGAAGTGGTAAGTTGTTTTATAAAATTATTATAAAATATGTTTTGTGAAATAATCGTTTAGAAGAAACAATACAAGTGATCAATCCTAAAACGCTCGAAAAACTTTAACTTTTTGCCAAAGTCTGTAAATCATTCAATGTTTCAAATTATCACCCTCTCACTTCCAATCTTAAGTTATTTATGTACATTGCAACTAAATTTAGTTTTAAGCTCAATACTTTAAAGAGAAAATAATGAGAAAGGGGGTATGAAAGCAGTAGTTTTGGTTTATTTTAACAGTATATAAAAGTAACACTTCAAAACGTATTAGACACAAAACAGATCTGAAAGTCAGAAAACTGTTTCTAATAACGTGCTTAAATAAATTTTAAATTACCACGAAACAGAAATATGAAGACTTATGCCCTATATTTTGTATCGCGAAAGGAACACGGCAAGCAACACGCGAGAAGTAATACTTTTTTCTATTTTTTTTAAAGATCATAGAACCAAGGCATGCGTCTTATACAAACAAGGTTTGGTCTTTGACCTTAAAGGAAAGTGATAGATTATTTAGAGGAATTGATTGGAACTATACGTGAATTATTGGTTAGGCGAAACAACCGTGAAAGACAATAAACCGAGGCTATGGTTATGGTTAAGGCTAGTGTTATGCCTTAACCTCGGCAATCATTTCCAGCCCTTAGTTGTTCCTGTCCTTTAACTCCACATTTTCCACAATTTAGTTGTGGATTTTTAGTTTTACACGTAGGAAAGAACAAAGAAAGTGGAAAGAAGCATACCCGAGCCCGGATTTGAACCAGGGACCTCTAGGTTTATAGTCTAGCTCACTCTCCACTAGACTACAAAGCTCGAATATACAAAGTTCTATTGCTTCTCTTGCCTTGCTTGTCGTTGGTGTGCATATTCCTAAGACAAAATGAGGTGGTTAATTTCGAGCTATTGGTCAAAATAAGTTATGAAGAAGAAGAAAACTAACAACAACAACAATTTTGATTAGATAATTAATTGTGATCTATTCTTTGAATTTTCTAGAGTCAATCACATATCAGTCTAGACAGCCTCTAGCCTGTAATCGCTAATGCCTAGAAAGGCGCTAACCTTTCTTCATCAGTAGCCTTGCGTGATTAAACTGTGACCAACTCTTCGTTACATTGGCGTCGGAAGCGGGGGAAAAGGTGGGCAGTTGCCCCCCCCCCCACTTTTTTAGCTAGATAAACAATTTAAAAGGAAAAGTTATTCAAAATATCAGTTTTTTTACAACGATAATATTTTTGTATTATATATTTTCCTCTTCTTTCTCTCTTCTTCATGTTTCACGTGAAGAAATTTTGGTGAACTTTTTTTGCACCACCATTTGTACTGCCCCCCCATTTGTACTGCCCCCCATTTGTACTGCCCCCCCATTTGTACTGCCCCCCCAGATGAAATTCGCTTCCGACGCGATTGCTTCGTTAACATCTTAGTTGTTTAGAATAGTATTCAAATAAGTTATATTTTATTAACTTTCGAATTTTTGTCAGTTTTTACAAGCGTAGTAAAGAAACTGGAGTTTTTATTAGTTCAAAGCTTTGAATTTATATAAGGTTTTGTTTTTGTAATTATAAAATTGCCAAAGGTAACAACTAGTTAAAACAGTAGAAACAGATATATTAACTTAAATTGGTTTTAATTAGAAGTTTTTTCTAAAAGCAATTTTAGTGTTGTATCCATTCGTATTTTAAGAAAACAAAATCTGTTTAACTTTATCATAATTTTTTCTGTACTCCCATCAATAAATATTGCGCAAAGACAGCATGATTCCGACGGTTGCATTAAAAATTGGTCCAAGATTTATGGCCGTGTGCAGTTCTTCTGCACACTTTTATTACTCACTTCATTTCAAAGTCATGGTATATTAAAGGAAAACCTTTAATTTTTATTGAGTAAGCTATTTCCAGAATCTTTAACAATAGATGAATTGAACATGGGCAATGAACTCTAAAAGCAAATGACGGAAAGTATACGAAAATAGAGTGCATACTTCCTCTTCGCTACATTCCTCAAGTCCAATATATAAAGGCTTCTTCTTCATAAATTCTTTTTTGTTCGTATATTAACACTCGCTCCTTAGTTTCAGTTTTAAAACTATCTTCTTTAGAAATAGCCTCAGATTTATTGAACGGACCATAGCATTTTCAACCTCTCTTACTTGACGCAAATTCTAAGTAACTAAAAATAAATAGAGCAACAGAGAAATAGCTGGAATGCAATAGAGTTACTTTTTGTTACAAGCTCAAGGGAGCACTACTAACTTTCGACAAAACAGCAAGAAAACAGAGAAACCATCAGATATATGAGCACATTTGTTCATCCACTCATTTATTCTACCTATCGAATATGAACTCTGCCACTCCTGCAGCGCACAGTTTATGAATTTTTCAAATTCATATCTCGATGTGGCATCGCTGAGCTGCTAATTTAACAAGCATGGAAATGGAAATGGAACTGTAAGCTATGAGCTCGAGTGCTATGTCGAGTTGTGTTGCTATATCGGGTGGATGACTTTTATGTGCGTGGGTGTGGAATTCCTTAGTCACACTTTGGTATTTCCGGTGCACTTGCAGGGTGTGCAACATGGCTGCTGCCGCTTTTGGCTGTCATGGACACCGTTGTGTGGCACATAATAAATTGGTAGACGTACGTACATGTGGCCACGAATAAGGGAAATCAGAAATTTCATTCATTTGAAAATTTTATGTCTTCATTTTGGTGAAAATTTAGAATTTTATATGAGCGAGTTTTGGCGAATTCATTCGCAAGGGGGGAATGTGGAGGATTTGTTTTTAATGCTGTTGCCTGGGTTTTCGCTAAGCTTATTTCGACTATGCAACGGGTTCTGCTTTATTCTGCAGACCAAGAAAAAGTCTATGTTTGTGTGTGTGTGAGTTTGTGTAGCAGTTGCATTACCACCAACACCAACACCAACACCCAGCCACCCACCAAAAATTGAGTGGAGCCACTCAAAATTACTTTATAGAAAATCCATAAATTTTTGAAATAATTACGTGCTGCCGTAAGAGTGTGAATTGTGTGAGGTTGTATTTTTAATATTGTATATAACACGCTAGCAATAAATCGTTTGGCTCATTTACATTTATGACTAAAATTTTAAAAATTTTCAAAATATTATCTACATTTTTTTTTTATTTCAGGAAAAAGCTTTACTCTCACAATTGTTATATCAACGAATCCCATACAAATTGCCACCTATAACAAAGCAATCAAAGTGACCGTCGATGGTCCTCGCGAACCGAGGTCAAAAGTGCGTCATCAGGGCTTTCATCCGTTTGCGTTTGGCCCGCAACGTTTCGGTCCGGATCCACTTATGGCTGGCTTACCATTTAAATTACCAGGTAAGTAAGTCTATTATGATGATTCCAGTGACGAATACGCTCAGCAACAACAATCATTGTTGCTGTGTTGCCAGCACGTCGCCAAGGTTTTCAGCATGCAAATATGTGCTTCAGTGGTGGCCTACAGTGGTTCAAAAGTAGAAAATAGTACCAAAAATCAAAAACTTTTTTAAATTTTTTGTTTTGCTAGTATGTAAAAGAATTATCTAGTTAGCTATAAAATAAAAATTTAAAATTCAAATTAAAAAAAAATGTACGGCAAAACAACTCTTGGCCTATTTTTGAGTAAAAATTAAATATCCAATTTGTACTCAAAAATAGACCAAGAGTTGTTTTTAAATATCCAATTTGTACTCAAAAATAGACCAAGAGTTGTTTTTGTCGTACATTTTTTTTTTTTTAAAAATAAAAATTGCTCCATTTTGACACATAAACAGTTTTTATCATTAAAAATCATGAGCTATCTATCCCCCCTATGATTTTTTGATACAAATTAATTTGCTTAAAATGTAGAGGTCTATTAAAAGTAATATAAAACATTGCATTGGTGAGGTAACGGTAAACCTTTCCTCATTTTCCGAATTTACTTAACTGAACTTTCAGACAAAGAAAGTTTTATGAAAATTGATATGAAAATGTCGGAAATGTTTGCTTGCTAAGTCAAAACTTGAAATTCCAATCGTTTTTTTCTCATTCTGAGGCTTAAGAAAATGCGTTATACCTAGAAAATCTATAGTTTTTGAGATATCTCAGTAGTTTTGATGTCATAGTAACGGGATTTTTTTTAAACATACCTTATATCTGCACAAAATATTTCCGAAAAAGCTTTCATTTACCGTTATTTTTATTAATCAACGACTTTTCATACAAAAATGTATTGTACCGAGAAAGTCTATAGTTTTTGAGATATCGCCAAAAGTGTAATGTCACTATAACGTTTTTTTTTTAAATTTAAGAAGAATATAATTTCGTTCAGAGTCTTTGTTAAAAAAAATTAAATTTTTGATTACAACTTTAAAAAATTTTTAACCAAATTTTTTTATGACCCTGTTATGCAGGACTTTTTCAAAAATAAAAAAAACCCAGGCAAGCATGTGTCACTATTACAAATTACCATTTAAATAAGGCATTCAAATTAAATAAAGTAATTATTATATGTATACGATATTTTATACAACTTAATACTTCAATTTTAAGATTAAAATTTTTACATGGTATTTAATATTTTTTATCGCAGGCGAAGCAGCGGGTATTTGCTAGTTTAAAAATATTTTAGGAAAATATTTGCAGGTGTTTGTGCAGACGTTAAGTAGATTACTCTTGAAACAAGAAAAAAAAAAAACTCTCAAGAGTAATAATAGGCAAACAAAAAAACAATTTTGATAATTGAGGCATTGAGACACTCCGATTTCGATAACATTTGGTATGCGTGCAGATCTTCGATAAAGCAACAATTTTTGTTTAAGTCAATTGTGATATTTGAGTTATTATCGATATGGGTGCTGTTTGAAAAATGCTATGCAGCTCTCTTTGAGCCTTAACTCTTTCAGTGGATTTGCCCAATATATTGGATACATCAGAAAGTAATTTTTATTTTGCAACTCTTTTTTTTTTAAATCCAATCGTTTGGTTATATGAAAAAAAAGATGAACCTACATGATAATAATAAATTTAGAGAGATATATGACATTAACCCAGCTTTGATAACTTTATTAGAAGTCGCTCAAAACTTAACCATACGTCTTTTAGACGTGTCATTGTTTTCGTGGCTTAATGTTATGTTAAAAGCAATTAAACAATTTTTTGAACTTATATGACTTTATTACATACTATCAAATACCCGCTGCTTCGCCTGCGATAAAAATATTAAATACCATGTAAAAATTTTAAATCTTAAAATTTAAGTATTTAATTATATTGAATCAAATTCTAAATATAAAAACTATTGTGTTTGTTTTGTTTGATTATGAAAAAATGGTATATATATTAAAAAATTACTTTATTTAATTTTAATATTTTATTTAAAATGTAATCATTATGATGACATAAATTTACCTGGCTTTCTTTTTTTTTTTGTAATTTTTCACAAATATTCTTTACATATTTACACAAATTTAAAAAAAAGACCGTTATAATGACATCCAAATATGGCGATATCTCAAAAACTATAGACTTTCTCAATGCATAACAATGCATTTTTATATGGACAGTCGTTCATTAATAGAATGAACAGTAAAAATTAAAATCTTTTCTTTTCGGATAAATAAATATTTTGTACAGATATTAGGTATGTTTTAAAAAAACCTGTTATTATGACAATAAAATCATTGCGATATCTCAAAACTATAGATTTTCTCAGTATAACTAATTTTCTTAAGCCTCAGAATGAGAAAAAAACGATTGAAATTTCATGTTTTGACTTAGCAAGCAAACATTTCCGCCATTTTCAAATCGATTTTCATCCAATTTACTTTGTTTGAAAGTTCAATTAAGTACATTGGGAAAATGAGAAAAGGTTTACTGTTACCTCACCAATACAATGTTTTGTTGTTTTCAAAGAACCTCTAAATTTCCAACTTGTACTCAAAAATAGGCCAAGAGTTACTTTTGTTGTACATATTTTTTTTTAATATTATTTTTTTTTTTAATTTTCATTTTTCTTATTCTTTCATATAACATAATTTATCTGCAAAACTTAATCTTTTTTGACACAAACAGTGTCTATCATTAAAATTCATTGGCCACCTATCCCCTCTATGATTTTTTGATGAAAAATAATTTGTCTAAAATGCTTTTGTTAAAAGCCTAAAATGCTGAAAAAATAATTCTGTGAAAAATATTTCAAACTATTCTAAAGTTATATACATAAATCTATGTTTTAATCTAGTTCCTTATCTATATATTCATAGTTAACGTTATAGTTATAGTAGACTTTGTCCTGACCCAATTCAATAAAATTTTTATGATCGTTTTGTGAATTTGTAAAAGTGTAAATTGACCTTCAAACAAAACACATGCTAGACGTTTCCGTTTGAAACGTCAATGCATGACGATCAGAATTTTCTGATATATACAGCATTCTAATTGATGTATAGTATTGCCCGGCAGACGTTGTCCTGCCGCAGACCACCTTACTGCTATATACGAATTTTCATGCTGTTCGGAAAAAAAATTTATATATTCGCCATTTTTAGTACAATTGCCGAAAGTAGCCGTATGAACTAAATTATCAAATTTTAGTCTAATACGACCAAATCCGTTCGAAATATACCATTTTCGTTTAATTCTGGGCGGTAATGGGTGTGCGGCTAAATTTTTTCACTTAAACCATCTCATACTCGAAACAATAGAATTCCAGAATTTCAGCCCAATTGAGCTTAAACCTAGTGCGCTTTACTTTACTCCAAGCTTATCCCCCGAAAAGTGGACTTAACTAAAGTGGATCATGCCCATTTTTAGTAAAGTAAGCGAACGTAACCATACAACGTAGATTACCAAATTCTAGTCTCATACGACCAAAATTGTCTGAAATATCGCATTTTTTGCAAAAAGTGGGCATGAAAAGTAGACGTGGCAAATCTAACATAGCATATTATGACTAAGTTGAAATAACAAATCGGTTGATACCTATATCGTGTTAATCGGTTGAGTGGTTCTTGCGTGATTGTCAAACATCTGTGCAGTGTCACAACGCTTTTATATATTTGTATAGATAGACTAACACAATCTTAAGTGGGGAAAAGCTGGCTAGCAAGGCTGCAAAACATACTTAATGCTTATAACTAAATTCTGGCAACTCCCTTCAAAACATTTGCAAAGAAAATTAATCAACAATGTATGAAAGCAAGAATCTCCCTGAAAGTAAAGCTGGATTCACTGATCACCTTCAGTATGTTTTGCAATTTTTGTTTATATGAAGTTTTCGCTCAGAGAGAAAAATTTCTGTACGCTCTCAACTTGATTAACATTATTTTAAATCACACAAAAACATTCTGAAGGTTATCAGTGAATCCATCTTAACTACACAAATGGCTGCCGTGTTATATTGAGAGAAGCTCTCGCGACAAAGAGAGAAAAGCTTTCTTTGCTGTTATATTGTGCTGCTGGTTGAATGAAGGCAACAAATAAAATGCGCGATTTTGTAATAATTAAATAATAAATTGTTCGAAAACCTTGGTAAGCTATAACAACCTATATTATCATAGGAATCGAATAAAAAAAGAATTATCAAAATCGGTTCAGCTGTTACCGAGTTTATTCTGGATCAATTTCGTCAGTCTCCTTTTATATAGATAGATAATAGTAGAGATAATAGTATAGATTCACTTGGTTTTCAAACACATTTTATTACAGCTATTTTTATTTAAAAATGAGAATAAAAACTAACAGTGAAAGCATTTCACGAGAGACAGCAAAAAATTAAGAAAGCATACGTCTTGCAGACGTAGATTAACAAAGCAGGGTTAAAGGTATGGTACTATTTTAAAGCCGAAAAAAGGTATGTTTTCATGATTTTTTTTTGGATTAAAAATTATCGATTAATAAATCCGTGGCAGTGATTCTCCGGATGCGCCTCAAAAAAAAATTGGTTTGGGGTTAACAAAAACAACTTAGAGGTTAGCGGATGGTAATACCAAAGAGTTTTTTTTTAATGTTTTTTTTTGGTTTTTTTTGTGTGGTTCATACAAACTGAAAATTTTTAATCAGCATTTTCTATAATTTTCTATAAAAGCTGTACTCTCAAAATTTGTTTTAAAATTTTAGAAAATTACATGCAAGCATACAAACAATTTGAACAATGTAAAAGAAATATGTGATGTCATAGATAAGGGCTACTTTATCATTCAAGGCTAATTGAAGGATTTTGCCATTATTCATTCTTTTTTTTCATATTAATAACTCATATAGGCCTAAAAGTGCATATATTTGTTTATTCAAAACTACATATCTTAAGATCGAATAAAGATAAAAAATTCTGGCACCAGAAACGGAATCAGCGTTTATAAATAAACTGAAATCGACTACAATATGACAAAAAATTTTTTTTAACACCGTGATATTGAAGGACATTTTGGAATAGGAATATGTCATATCGAGACCGAATTTTGTGTAAAAGATTTTCTAATTTATATTTATTCATTCTGCTCATTTCTATTGCAATAAAAATAATTTTTGGAAATCAATTATTTTAAAGGACCTTCTGCAGCTGCAGAACGAATTTATTGCGTGATAAAAGTTAATATTAAAAATCATCGCTCCAATATTTATCAATTCCAATCATTAGCAGTTGTTTACAAAACCTATGAAAAATGTCCTATTTTTGACTCAAAACCGGAGCAGGAAGATGAAGTCTTAAAAATTTCAATCTCCCCCTAAACCAGTTCGATACAAGGGTACTTTTTTTCTCATGTATAATTGCTCCGCCTTAATGTACATATATGCATCTTATATATTAAAACTATATAAGTACATAAATTAGCTTGCAGCGAAATGATTAATTCTTAGACGGAAACCGCAGACCATCATTTGAGTTAAAATAAAGTTTTAAAAATTTAAATACATATAAAATTGAATTTAATAATGTTTATTTTTTTATATGATTTAAATACAAATTCTGAATATTTGATAGTTTACATCATACTGGATTTTAAATACAAATTCTAGTTGTTCCCTTGCTGATATCAAACAACTAGAATTTGTATTTAAAATCAAGTATGATTTAAACTATCAAACATTTAGAATTTGTATTTAAATCATATAAAAAAATCAACTTAATAAATAACAAGGTCATTTAGAAAAAACTTTAATAGAATTTAATTAATAAATAGTATTATTTGAAAAGCAAACAATGTTCAAACTTACATCTACATATTAATAAATTTTTTATTTAAAGAAAAGTAATCTATCCAAATTTCCACCCAGTAGCGAAAAACAAAATCATTGCTGAATTTTGCACAGATTTGAAAAACTAAGATGAACACGATTAAATTTAAGTCACGTATTCTCGAGAATATTTCGTGATTTTTTGATGGGTTCGCTCACGATAACTACATGATTCGTCGCAACACGCCGTGACACGATTCGTGCCATGCGCCCATGACTTTAAATGTCAATTTTAGAACTTTTTTGGAAAAAGCATACCTTAGGCTTTCTCACTTTTGGTTGGCTGCGTATTTTTGAAGAATTTTTGAAAAATGCTTTCATCGCGTATGATTAATGGGGTTTTTTTTTTTTTTGGATTCGCCCGGAGGTATGAAATCTTCCAAAGATACGTATACCCGTCCTATACGCATGTACGATTCACATCTGCCCGAATCAGCCGGGACAGACAGAATGCACCTACGTACTAAAACATACCCTCTATTGGCAATTAGGATTTTCCACTAAGCACATTAATTGGCTTTTCAGCGGAATTTAGAAATTGAATATATATAAACGCGTATTGAAGTATACTTGATTCTATATAAATAAGCAACATCGAATTAAATAATAGTAATTATCAATTTAAGGTACCCGAAAAACAATCAGAAACACTAAACTCATTTTAACTGGTTTGCGGCCATTGTCCAACCCAAGGACCTACGTGAAAATGGGATAAATCTCATATCCGCCAAATCAAAATCCCAATTATTTAGATATGCATTTGGGTCAACGCAGGCATAAACTTGTATGGAAAAGAGATATACTCTGGCACATAAATCCAGGTGATAGTGTGAGTTCACTCTAATTTCAAATCAGGAAACCACGTGAGCACGTAAATCCCAATTCGATTAAAAATTAAATTATTGAATAATTAAAAAGTAAGTTTTAAAAACGATTCATATTTGATGGTGCTTACTTTATAAAACATAATATCGAGACAAAAAAGAGAAACAGAACAATCTCAATTACCAATATTATATTGTTATAAAACTGCGTTAGGTATATTAGGATGAAGTTAAATTGATTTAATTGTTTAAATGTAATATAATTATCCATTTTAAGACGTCTACCGAATCAGAAAAATTAATATGACTCTCAATTTTATTGATTTATTTACATGGATTTTGCTTTAATTGGTAGAGCAAATCATTTATTGAAAACATATTTTTGATTAAAAAAGAGTTATAAATGCAATGTATTGACTGAGTTTAGAAAAAAATTAATGATGTTTTGTACAGTACACCTTTTGTGACAGGAAAATACGGATTGGCTCGAGACTTTCGTTTCAAATCCGCGCATTTTATATTTCTTATTCTTCAGATTGACATGAATCGTTGACTTGCTTTCATCGTTTGTTTCTTTTTGAAATGTTCATATTTTTTAAGCCTTTTGGGGATATTATGGGAATATTTGATACATTTTTCGGTGAGATAGAAATCGAACTCATCTTATTCACGTATAGTTCAAACTCCTATTCACTAATAAGTTCAGATACACGCCTTTTTCGCATAAAACGACAATAAAGTTCTTCGCATCCAGGCTAAATTTTGCAGGACGCTTATTTATGATAAAATAATCACTGTCTGCTATTTATGCAAAAAGGGCATGAAAGGCTCTCATGTCCTATTTACACCCAATACATCAGTTGATTGTGATCTATTCTGTGATTTTACATGATGTTAATTAACGGCTTTTTAGATCAACTAAGTTTTGAAAAAGGCAACAACAACCACTCTGTATAGAGTCAAGCGCACGGCAGACTAGATATAGACTGAGTTCCTAAATGCATTTATGCAATGCATCAGTGCGTTTTATTTTGAATTGGTGCTAAATTTAAATACGAAAACTGTGCAACTCTGTTGAAATTTTAAAAAAAAGTATAGTTGCGTAGTTTTGGTTAATAAGTTTCGGACCAATTCAAAATAAAACACAATTATGAACTGTATAAATGCATTTAGGAATTCAACTATACTGTTTCGGTAGGTGCTATCCTTTTCATCTTCAACAGCCTTGAGTTATTAAGCCTTTTTTTATTTTTTTAAAAAGATCAAATAACCTTATACAAAAAAGGTTTGGTCTTTGACCTGAAAGGAAAGGTATAGATTATTTAGAGGAATTGATTGAAACCAAACATGAATTATTGATCAGGCGAAACAAACGTCAAAGACAATTTGAATTGCTTTTAACCGAGGCTAGTGTTATGCCTTAACCTCAGCAAGCATTTCCAGCTCTTAGTTGTTCCTGTTCTTTAATTCAACATTCTCCAAAATTCAGTAGTGGATTTTTAGTTTTCCATAATTCTTTCCATAGTTCTTCAACAAAACGAGCAGCGTCTTTTGGATTGAAAAAATATCTTTAGGCTTTTATGATAAGACTCATCAAATAAGTTATTTTTAAAAACGAGTAAAGTAAACATTTTCAAGTGGGAAATGGGTGTGCCACAAAATATTTATTTTTTACTAAAAATATATATTTCAGATGCTTGACAAAGTAATAAAATTTTTGTGTCATATTTAAGGTAGGCGTGGCTGCGGGTGTAAAAATATTTTTGTATGTGAATTTAAAGAGCTTTCTTCAATTTAGATACAACATTTAATTAGTCTACGGTGAATACTTCTATGAATGGAGAATTTTTGTATGATGCTCAACTCAACCACTGTGCGGCCTGTTGCCATTAGGTGCGCAGGCAATAAAGCGGATTAGTTGCTCAATCAGTGGCAGCAGCAACATCAACAAAAAAAAATGTAACAGAAATCCGCTTGCTTTTCACTTTAACCTATTTTAACCTGTCATTTGGCCCTGAAGTTAAGTATTTTTTTTTAAAGTCGGTGCAAAAAATAAAAGTTCTCAACAACGTCAGTGTGCTTCGAAAGCAGCACATTGGCATTTTTGCATAGATTATAACGGTCCTTTGTTGCTGTTGTATTTCATGTCATGCCAATCATATCATGTCAAATGAGATCAATTCTGATTTTATATTGCTGAAGGCATAATCGCCATCATTTTGACATTTGGTAGAGCACGGATTTTAATGCCACTTTTTGGGGTTTTTTTTATACTGTTTTTGTTTTTCTTACGCTCGGTTTACATTACTATAAAATTCCGTCATTTGAGAAAATTTTGTGGAGGATAAAGTGGCTTATTTTTTATACAGTCTTGTCAGATTAAGGACCTTTGATATCTTAAATGGTGCTTTTGCAGTAGCTTTTAAAAAGCTTACAAATAAAAGTGTGGGCGATAAAGTTAAAATTTGTGAGGTTAGGTAAGGGTCTGCGAACTCTTTTTTTAACAGAATCAAGAAGAAATATTTTGGCTGCCTTTATGGATATAAAAGGGGTATTCACGGGTTGTTGCGAATTGCAAGAGTGTGAAAATGCAAGATATTTTGCGCACTAATGCGTGAACATCAATATTGCAACTTAACTATGCGATAAAAATTATATGTCGAATTATCAGAATGATATATATATTGCCACCTCATTTCAAAATCACAAAAAGTTGTTAGAATCAACGTACAAACTTAAGTTTTTAAAAGTTTTACCCAGGTGGCAACTATGTTTGAGAACAACCAAAACATGAATCAGCTGTTTAGCATCACTGCTTTTGCATTTTTGCAATAGGTTTATGCAGTGCGTAATTCAAGAAGACTTGCAAAATTGCTTCCAATGTGTTTGTTGTTGGAATGATGCGAAAGTTCGCAATCTTGCATTTTCGCATCGTCACAACTGCGTTTCGCATCAACCCGTGAATAACCCTAATATTTTATCGGTGTGAAGTGAGCCCAAAATCTTCATCCCAATTTTTTTAACTCAGCCTAACTTTTGCATTCGCCGTAAAATTCGACCCAAACATTTTAATTCGACGCAGCTGATTTAAAGTGGCAAAAAATAGCTAAATAATTTCTTTTAAATGGAAAAAATTAAGAAAATACGTATTATAATGCAAAAATACAACCTATATAGAAGAATTTGGGCTGAAAATAAATATTTTTGTGTAAAAGTCAGAATTTAAAATTTTTCTTTTAACGAAAAAAGTAAAGAAGTAAAAAAGGTGCCAGCCTACATTTTTGTTCGAAAATGTGTTTTAATGTGGCACATTATCTGGCACTATGCTAAAGTCCCGCTCTATTGTCCTTGGTACCTAAATTTGGGTTGAATTAAAAAATATTCTGATTTCTTTATTAAAAGAAGAATTCTACTCCCCAAAACTTGCCCCAAACTAAAAGGTTCCATCCTGAATTTTTGATATGTGATAGCAGATAGCAAACTGATTATATTAGGCCTTAGTCCCAAAATTGCTATCTATCGTCTTTCATACCGTAAAATGTAGAGTACCGAATGAATGAACAGAACAAAAATGTAGATCTTTGATATTTTTTTGTTTTAAAAATACATTTTTTTTCTTTTCTGAACTGAGTATTTTATTTCAAGACCATTTTACGGTATGAAGGTAAAATAAAACACATAAAAATACATTTTTGAACAAAAATGTAGAGTGGAATTTTTTGGCTTCCATAGTTTTATTCGTTTTAAAATTACATTTTTTTTTCTAAAGTGATTATTTTACTTCAAGACCATTTTACGGTATGAAGGACGAAAGATAGCAATTTTGAGATCAAGGCCTAATATAATCAGTTTGCTATCTGCTATCACATATCAAAAATTCAGGATGGACACTTTAGTTTTGGGGCAAGTTTTGGGGTGTGGAATTCTTACTTTCATAAAAAAATGACGATTTTTTGCACTTCAGCCCAAATTTAGGTACCAAGGATGATAGAGCGGGACTTGAGCATTGATTTAACACATAAAAATAAATTTTTGAACAAAAATGTAGAGTGGAACCTTTTCACCTTCTATAGTTGTTTAATATTTGAAAAAAAATTATTTTTTTCTGATCTGAGTATTCTACTTCAAGACCATTTCACGGTATGAAGGACGATAAATAGCAATTTCGGGATTAAGGACTATAATCATCAGTTTGTCATCAGCTATCATATTTCTCAAATCCAGGATGAAACATTTTGTTTTGGGGCAAGTTTTGGGGTGTGCAATTCCTACTTTTATACAAAAATTACGATTTTTTGCACTTAAGCCCAAATTTAGGTACCAAGGACGATAGAACGGGACTTGAGCATAGCGCCATTCGATTTGGCACATCAAATGCAGGATGGAACCTTTTAATTTTTCATAATTTTTTCGTTTTTAAAAAAAAAATTTTTACCTTAACTAAGTTTTTTAGTTCGAAGCTGTAGATATGAAGGAAGATTGATAGAAATTTGGAGAAAGGTGACAAATTTATCAAATAAATGTACATTTTAACTAAAATTCAATTTTGTAACTGCGGTGAGTTCAATATTCAGATTTGATGTGAGGCGAATTCGGCAAAAACTTGGGCTGAAGATTTTGGGCTATCTTCACAGAAGTAATATTTTTATACTGAGACTTTATACTTTAGTATATGAATATACACTAGTATGTGTTTTTATTCTAGTCCCACATACACTCACTTTTGCTTCCATCCATTCTACTTTCTTAGCTTTTTTGAAGATATGGGATAGTAGAATGACATTTTGTCAACTGAATGGCAGAAAACGTGAACATTTAAAAGAATTTATTTCTAATGAATTGTCAAGCTTGTGTTAATTTTCTATGATTTAAATACAAATTCTAAAAGTTTGATAGTTTAAATAATTCTTGATTTCAAATTCAAATTCTAGTTGTTTGATAGTTTAAAATTGTTTATTGAGCTAAAGGTCAGGTTAGAACAATTAATTGCTCTAACGAATTTTTTCCAAAGAAACAACAACAAGAACAAAATTTTTCAATGTGAAAAGGAAAACATCACTTACTTTTTTTATTGCAATTTCGGCCCTGCTACAGGCTTCATCAGAAATCTTTGTGATGCCACCACCGGGAATCGAACCCGGGCGTGGGTCGCTATGCCAGCGCATGTTAGCGCACTGCACCACAGAGACGATGAGATTTCAGTGTCAATTTCTCAGTTTTTATCCCTTTAATATTTCTTTTTTTCGTTTTTGCTTACTTAAGTGTATGCTTATGTTATTATGGAGTCCAATTATTTGTCGAAATTCGCCACTACCCAGCAAAATTTTTGATGCAAATGTGACATGCATTCTTAGGGGCACTGCTTCCAGAAGACATTCTATTGATCAAACTCTGCTTTTTCTTAGCCTTATAAAGCAGTTCTTTCAAGAGGCATTTTTATAAACTACTTCTGGAAGACATTCAATTATTTGAAGTTCTGAAAAAAGGATATTTTACCTTGGAATTTTTTTAAATTCTCCAACAAAACCCAAACACTATTCATTTCCAACACCAAAATTGCTAGAATGCCGGGAAAAGGGATATTTTCCAAAGGATTTTTTAACCCTCAAATCACAAAAAGCCTTTTTGTCGAATGCCTTCTTAAATTTCTCCTGGAAAACACCTACTAGAATCCATTGATTGAAGGGCTCAAAGAAAGCTTCCATTGAAAAAGTCCTAGAAGCACTTCTAGAGAAGACTAAGGAAAGCATTCCTTCCAATGACATGCATATGTTAAAAGAATGCCTTCTGGGTATGAAAGTGGAAGGGATGGAATTCAAGACTTTGCTTTCCTCTTTAGCTTCTTTTGGAAGCACTTTTTTGCTGGGTAGCAAAGCATAGATGCTGAAGTTGTTTCTTAGATTTGCTGAAAAATCTTTAGGCTGTTTCAGTGTTCTTTTGGTCCGTACATCTATTTCTTGATAGTAATATTAGGTCTGTTTCCGTACTCTTAAGTCCTAGTCCAATTTTTTTTATAAGAGTTTTTTAGACACTAAAAAATATCTATGCAGATTGAACAACTCAATCAAGATGTAATGATAATATCAAGTGCTGAATAAGCAAATAAAAAGAAGTATTTTTTCAGTTTGAGGTTCCACCACAAAATCTATTATAAATCCTAATTGGGCAAAAATGGGCAAAGAATCTTTTTGAATATTATTCTATAGAAAACTCATAAAGAAATATGCAAAAGCAAGGAGGACGTGTTTGGAAGATTTTTTAATGGGTCTTCAAAAAAGGTGAACGTTTCTCAGTTTTTTTGAAATAGGTTTCATTATTTCTTGTAGTGATACTTTCACAGAAACTAAGCTAAATTAAAAAAATGTTATTTTGCATTAAAAATTTTGAGAAAAAAATAACAAAGTTTCCGAAAAAGTCCACTTTTTTACATCTCTGACTTGAATTCTTTCAGTGGATTTGTCCAATTGGACACATCAGAAAGTAATTCTTATATTTATTTTGCAACGCTTTTTTTGAAATCAAATCATTTGGTTCTATGAAAAAAAGATGAACCAATATGATAAAAATAAATTTAGAGAGATATTTGACATTAAAGTCTGTGTGCTTTTATATTTTGTGCCTATTTTTTTGGCCTATTTTATAAGAAAAAAATCAACCGGAAAAAATCAAATTTATGTTTTTTTATCTTGTTATTATTTTAATGAAAAAAATATTAAGAGGGCTTAAAACAAATATGTAAAGGGTTGAAAAACCTTCAAGGAATAAAAAAAAAAAAAAAAAAAAAAAAAAAAAAATTTTAGCCGAACAGGAGCAAAAAAAATGTTTCTTTGCGCAAGAGTGCAAAACGTAAGTAGCGCAGGCAAAAATCAAAGGTATGTTTTTTTCATCTTTTTAGGACCTAAATGATTTGAATTAAAAAGGTTTGAATTAAAAAGGACCTTGATTAAAAATGTAATGAATATTACCTATAAAAAATTATTTTTTTTCTTATGCTTGGTTTTCACTATGTCATTTTCAGTGGTTAGTTGTTGTCAATCAAATTGAAAAGACATTTTTTCTAACTTTGGCAATCTAGGAAAATTAAAAACAATTAATGTATTACATGGAACTATGCAAAAAATGCTGAAGAGTTTTATCAGGCTGATATATCAGGTGATAAACTTTTGTGTTATCATAAAAATGACATAGTGAAAACCAAGCATTAGTTTAGCCTAGCCATTGAAAGGGATAAAGAGACTTAATTATTGGAGAAAAATATTAAATATTTTTGATTCCTGCTCATCAGAACATTAACAACGAATATGCATGAAATTATTTTTAGAGTTTCATCTTGAAATTTTTTTATTTTGTTCACACTCGTTATATTGTGCAGCGCCCTCTTGTGTTTCCTCTTTCAGTTCAAAAAAAAAAAAGATGGGCTTTTTTTATACTCTTTTAAGCACAATATCCAAAATTTTATCTTGTGTGAATTTATTATTCCATTTTATGGAAAGCAGAGCTTATCTTCCAGCTGATTTTAGAGGTTTTTGAGATGATCGTGTGGAATTTGAACTTGAAATTAAATCAAAAGAGTAGCCTCAAATATCAACTGTTAGCTGTCATAGCTCATGTCTCCTAGTATGACACCCATCACTTCTCAGCGCCGATACCATATCCTCGTTGTCAACCCTTTTTGCAACGATACCCTTGTTCACAGCCTTGTTTTGCTCACCTTCGCCCCTTTCACAGCCTCATCCTCAGTCTCAGTTGCCGTTGTCTTCCTTTAACTCATTCTTAGCTCTTATTTATCGATGCTTAAATGCTTGGAACCCTTTAAAATAACTTTATGCCAAGAATGTGCGCTGAATGCGAAATTTATACCTCCAGACTCGTTAACGGATTAGGAAGTATTTAAATGGATTTTAAGCTACCAACTTCAAGCTGTTCCTCAGCGCATTGTCTTACTTACTTCGCAGTGAGTTCATCCGTTGATGGACGGGGGTTAAAACAGCGACTGCAGCTTAATGTTCATTTGCATTATTTTGGTGAGTGTGTGATAATTGTTGTCTTTGTTGTTTTTGTAGCTGCTGTCAATGTTGTTGTTATGTTAAGTGATTGTGATGCTGATTGTAATGCTGGTGATGATGATGATGAAGATGATGTTGATGTAGTTGCTGACGATTTTGATGGCAATGATGTTGTTGGTGTTTCTCGAGCTGTTGGTAAGTTTTATGTGTGCGAGCGCATCAATTGGATTGCTTTAAAGCTTATGCCACAAACACTTTTGCTGTTGATTCAGAAGCGGCTATGTGTATTTTTTCAACTATTTTTGTTTGACGGTTGGTTGGTTTCATTTTTTTAGACTACTCACACATCAACTCAATAGAAATCTTCTTGGGCTTATAAACATGCAGTAATACAACCGCAGACAACTGTTTCCTAACCTCAATTATTGTTTTCTTTAAAATATTCCTCTTTTTTCACTATCTGTCTGTCCGTTTCCATCTTTGAATATCAGCTTAATTTATGCGTCCACACATGTGTTTTCTTTTCGGTTTTGGTTATTGCTCGAAAACAGGATTCACTTCGTTGGCCATTCCGAAGCACTTCCGTTTGTTTGCATATCGCCGGAAATTCATTTAGGAAATTGTTTTAGGTCCATTTTATTTAGTTTTTTTTTGTTCTATACTTGTTGTTTTCAATGTGATTATAACGACCTTTTCTGCCATTAAGGCATGTAGCAAGAACTATTTACGTAACTTTTTGTGCCCTTTATGAGGTGAATTGAGTTTGAAAGTTTTCCAGGCATGTTTTAAATTGTATGTGCTACCCTTGATGCTCCTCTGTTTACATAATTCAAAGGAAAGCACTAAACGCTATGTTCGGCGATGTTCGGTGTTCGCTGAGGTTCGGTGATGTTCGGTGATATTCGGTGTTCGCTGAAGTTCGGTGCTGTTCGGTGATGTTCGGCGATGTTCGGATATGTTCGGTGTTTGCTGAAGTTCGGTGATGTTCGGTGATGTTCGGTGTGACTGACTAAGGCAAGACCCGACTATGAACAAACTTGTTCTCGGTTCCAGCCAGTAGCGACGGTACAAAGCACTACGCTCTCGAGCCGTGCCCCCGAGCCGTGCTCTCGAGCCGTCCCCGAAGTCTGTCACAACGCGGTCTATTTATCCGTATGCTGCCATTAACCTTCTGTGAATTATAGCGTTGCGTGTGGTTTATGTAGACTCGGCTGTTGACTACGTTGAATGTGCTGGCTGTATGTGTGCGTGTGTGTGTAGGTATGGCTGTTGGTTGAGTTAAGCGCACAGTGGTGTAGTAAGGCAGTGGCGTAGTGTGCGGGGTGCAAACTTGTAACGGGGATCACCGTTACAACTCCCCCCCTACTTCGGAGAGTGATTTGTCAGGTTATTATTTATATATATATATTTTTTTTTTTTTCCTCTGCTTCAACTTCGGCTTCCAGTGCTCGAAATATATTTTCGGTTGATGCTCTACTTCGTTTGGTTTTGACGAAGTGGCTTAATTGCCTTCGTAAATCCTCTACAGTGCAGCCATCAATTGGTAACCCGATCTTTCGGCACTCGTTAATGAGCCGTTCCTTTTTAAGTAAGTATATCCAGCCGAGTGAATCCGATGTTGGATGTTTGTCCATATTATTATTTTTATTGTGTATTGTACCTGCTTCGTCGTCGTTGGTGGGTGCGTTCGGTTTTCCACTGCCGTCTTTGGAAGCAGGTCCCTGTTCGGGCGCCATTTGTAATGGGGGTTTTGTTCACAGGCTGAGGTATGCTCAGCGGTTCCAGGGTCAAACAAAAGACCCTCAAACTTTTGTCCAAAATAAATAAGTAGACTTGGTGATTTTCTTGCTCAGACGATAGTTTCTGTTTTATTGTTAAATCAAGTCTTTCTTACAATACACAATATTTTAGGAATATGATAAATTTACAGCGGTGGGTGAGTCTGCCGATGCTGGTTCGATGATATTTGGTATTTGGGCGAAGTTCGGTGATGTTCGGTGATGTTCGGTGTTCGCTGAAGTTCGGTGCTGTTCGGTGATGTTCGGCGATGTTCGGTGATGTTCGGTGTTCGCTGAGGTTCGGTGATGTTCGGCGATGTTCGGTGATGTTCGGTGTTCGCTGAGGTTCGGTGATGTTCGGATATGTTCGGTGTTTGCTGAAGTTCGGTGATGTTCGGCGATGTTCGGTGTTCGCTGAGGTTCGGTGATGTTCGGTGATATTCGGTGTTCGCTGAAGTTCGGTGCTGTTCGGTGATGTTCGGCGATGTTCGGATATGTTCGGTGTTTGCTGAAGTTCGGTGATGTTCGGCGATGTTCGGATATGTTCGGTGTTTGCTGAAGTTCGGTGCTGTTCGGTGATGTTCGGCGATGTACGGTGATGTTCGGTGTTTGCTGAAGTTCGGTGCTGTTCGGTGATGTTCGGCGATGTTCGGTGATGTTCGGTGTTCGCTGAGGTTCGGTGATGTTCGGCGATGTTCGGTGATGTTCGGTGTTCGCTGAGGTTCGGTGATGTTCGGTGATGTTCGGCGATGTTCGGATATGTTCGGTGTTTGCTGAAGTTCGGTGATGTTCGGCGATGTTCGGTGTTCGCTGAGGTTCGGTGATGTTCGGTGATATTCGGTGTTCGCTGAAGTTCGGTGCTGTTCGGTGATGTTCGGCGATGTTCGGATATGTTCGGTGTTTGCTGAAGTTCGGTGATGTTCGGTGATGTTCGGTGTGACTGACTAAGGCAAGACCCGACTATGAACAAACTTGTTCTCGGTTCCAGCCAGTAGCGACGGTACAAAGCACTACGCTCTCGAGCCGTGCCCCCGAGCCGTGCTCTCGAGCCGTCCCCGAAGTCTGTCACAACGCGGTCTATTTATCCGTATGCTGCCATTAACCTTCTGTGAATTATAGCGTTGCGTGTGGTTTATGTAGACTCGGCTGTTGACTACGTTGAATGTGCTGGCTGTATGTGTGCGTGTGTGTGTAGGTATGGCTGTTGGTTGAGTTAAGCGCACAGTGGTGTAGTAAGGCAGTGGCGTAGTGTGCGGGGTGCAAACTTGTAACGGGGATCACCGTTACACTTTGTAATAAAAAACTTTTTTAATATAACATCCTTTAAATACGAGTAGATTGAAATATTTTGAAAGTAGGTCTGAAGGTATGTGTAATTTTTCACTTTTATCTCTCACAATTACGCACACTCATACACACACACACACACACACACATACACAAACACTCGACAAGCACTTCCCACTCATACTAAAAAGGTATTAAAAACCAACACGTGCGCTGTCAACGCAGCTGCGCTCTTTTGTGTGCGCTTGTGTGTGTGTGTTTTTATTCTGACACTTTTAATAATCTGCAGACATCACATATAATATTTTTAATAATATATGATTAAGCGAAAAACTTGCCAAACCCCGAATCAATTTTCATTTCCTCAACACGTTCTGTTGTCATAATTTTCCATGATGTTGCTTGCGCATAAAGTATAAAGTGTCAAAAATTTTAATGAGTTCTCTTTTCAGATGAAATTTGAAGTCGGTTGGGAAAGTGGGGTAGGGTAAGAGCATATTTTATAGAGTACATATATATACGTATGTATGGATGTGTAAATATTTATGTACTGTTTTATGACTTACTAACTTAATAAATGCATAAGTACTATCTTTTGACTTAATAAATGGCAGAGTTTTGAAAAAATTTGAAAGGAAATATTTAGTATGAAGGTTTGAAATTCTTTATTTCTGTTTTATTACTTCAAAAGTGGTGGCTGTAGATACTGGGAAGAGTGCGTGGACCATATGAAAAATACTTTATTTACGTTACATACTATTAAGTCTGCTAAATATACTTCTGTTCGGCCGCCACTTCTCTGCAATGTATAACTATATAACTAATGTGACCAACCGTACTCTTTTTGGGAGTTTTTTATTTCTTTTTTGCTCGCTGTACTTCTTGTATCGAAGTACGCTAAAAGTACTTATTTTTACTTGTTGTACTTCCTTTTGACATCTTTTTGACAATTTTCTCATAAATCAATTCAAAATACACCTCTTTCACTACTGCAAAAAGTTATTTTAGGTCTGTTTCTGTACTCGATTCAAGTAACTTGAAGTTGCTTGAAGGCGTTATTTTACAAACTTTTGAAACTCGAGTGAAAAGAATAACATGCAAAATGCCACTCTCTATTCTATTACAATTACTTGAAGTTAGTACAGAAAAAGACTTTTTATATCACTATCTTTTTTAACTGTAAAAATTCAGTTTTTCCGTTCTTATGTTGGTATCGTTGCTTCTGCATCGGCTCATAAGTTTTTTGGTTCTTCTGAAAATGTGTGCTTTTGGAGTTGTGAGGTGCGATATGTGCTTAGATATATTTAATATTTTTTCTTTATTTTATTTTTGATTTTAAATAACAACGGTTTTTCACAAAATTTATTTATATTAAGGTAGTAGCCCAGTGTGACGACCAAAATGTTGACTTTTTTCATACATTTTTTTAAATAACAAAATTAAATGCGATCGTTGTGAAATTTTAACATGTTTTTATTGATGTCTTAAAGTGTGCAAAAGAATTTTCTTTGACTTGTTTTTACATTAATTTGTTATAGTTATTTATATCAAAGAAGAGAACTCGAAAAAAGGTGTGTTTTTTGGGGTGAAATTTTTAGACAAATCGGTCGAATAGTTTTTAGTCAGTGCTTCCCCGAAGTTTCGAAAACGTAGTTTCGAGAAAAACGTGTTTAAAGTTTTTACAGCACTTTCATATGCGTTACGAAGCTCTCTCTTCTTCCGTTGTAACTTCAAAAATATTTTAAATTTCGGTCTAAGGCTTTTAGAGTATATTTTTAAGATTTAATTTTGATATTATATTGCAAAATTAAAAAAAAATTGAATTTTTGAATTCATCACACTGAACTACTACCTTAATAAGCAATGAACTGTTAGCTGAATCTAATTTTGAATCTCTTATAAAATAAACTTTTTGTTTAATAGATTTATTCATGCATCTTTTCATATTTTTTTTGTAGATGTATTTATATTTATTCTATGTACTTCTTTTGTACATAGAATTGCACTACTTTTCAATTGCCCACTATGAAATTTTTTTATGTTTTTCCAAAAAAATTTTAGGAGAGTTTTAGGGGGATTTGAAATCCAATCTAGGAGTAAAAGGTGAAATGCACCTGGCAACACTGGTGAAAGGACTCAGAACCTTCAAAAGGTAGGCCGTACAGAAGCACTCATCAATGCAGTGATCATGGAAGGTGTATTGACGCCAATAATAGCAGTGCTAACATGCCTTCTTCTTTTTTTTTTTTTAAAAAGATCAAAGAACCAAGGCATGCGCCTTATACTAACGAGGTTTGGTCTTTTTCCTGAAAGGAAAGGAATAGATTATTTAGAGGAATTGATTGGAACCATACGTGAATTATTCATTAGGCGAAACAGCCCTGAAAGACAATTTGTATTGCTTTTGACCGAGGCTAGTGTTATGCCTTAACCTCGGTAAGCATTTCCAGCCCTTAGTTGTTTCTTTCCTTTAATTCCACATTATCCACAATTTAGTAGTGGATTTTTTAGTTTTCCATAATTCTAAAATGTAGGAAAGAACAAAGAAAGTGCAAAGAACCATGCCCGAACCCGGATTCGAGCCAGGGACCTTTGGGTTGATAGTCTAGTGCAGCGGTCGTCAGCGCCTAACTCTTTCCACTCTTTCCACTCTTTTACAACAACTTCAAGATTTTCATGATTGTTGTAATTCGCGGAATTATTCACAGGCGCAGCTGCGCCGAAACAATACAGCGCGTGTGTGTGTTGCTGTTTTTCATTTTTGTTGTTGGTAAATACAGTGCATGCGACCGCGCACAATTATTGTTATACTGAAGGTTTCTTGTTGGTGATTTTGCGTAGTGTTTCGCCGCGAAATTTACTTGTGTGGCTGCAGTGAAAGAAATCAGTTGATCAAGTAGCAATTGAAAGAAGGTGGGTTCTGACATTTATTTTCTAGTTTTTAATATAGTTATTGAGTTCAAATCAATTATTTTGATAAAATTATCAAAATAACATTATAGACATAAAATTATCAAATAATTTTGTTAAAAAACATTGTCAAAAATGGCGAGAAGAGAATTTGCGGAACACTGGGAATATGAATATTTTTTTATGAATAATAAAAGATTACAGAAACCTCAGTGCATTATTTGCAAACAATTAATTTCTGAAATGAGAGAGAGCAACATTAAAAGGCATTATAGGACAAAGCATTTAGAAAGTTATAAAGACTTGGTAGGAGTCCCTTCATACGACCTTATTGCTAAATTAAAGTCAATGCTTAGTCGCGAATTATCTACACAATGTGTGGAAGTCAATTTAGCAGAAAGTGTACTACGTGCTTAATATATAGCAAGTTATAATATTGCAAGAGCACAAAAGCCACTGACTGATGGACGCTTTTTAAAATCCACTTGCATGGATATGCTCAAGTGCTTTGGCTCTACTGCAATTAAAATAGCTGCTCATATAGATGCCGTACCATTATCTCCAAACACGGTCAAAAGAAGGATAAATAGCATAAGTATGCAAATTAAACAAAAACTCACAGAAAAAATTCTTTCATGTCCAGTATTTTCATTAGCCTTAGATGAAAGCACTGATATTACGGATGTAGCTCAGCTTATAATTTTCATAAAATTCACAGATAAAGATTTTAATGTAGAAGAAGAACTATTGAACTTGATTCCATTGTATAACACAACTTAAGGAGAAGATATATTTAGGGCTGTCGAAATATCTTTAGAGTCTATAAATGGATTCGAGAAATTGAGCTCTGTATGCACGGATGGTGCTGGAAGTATGCGGGGAAAGGAATGTGGTTTATTGGGTCAATTCAAAAAGCGAAATTTGGATATTCCATTTTACCATTGCTTAATTCATCAAGAGTCCCTTTGTGCAAAAGTTATTGGATTGACTGATACTATGACTGCAGTAGTTCAAATAATTAACAGAATAAGAGCAGGACACAACGCATTAACACACCGCCAGTTTCAAGCCCTCTTATTGGAATTAAATGCACAATATGGAGATTTAACAATGTTTTCTGAAGTTCGTTGGTTAAGTAAAGGAAAGTGTCTCCAAAGATTTTTTTCACTGCGTAAGAAAGTCTTAATATTTCTTGAACGAAATGTTAAAAATTCTACAGTGTTTCAACAAAAGTTAAGAGACCAGAACTTTTTAGCAGAACTTGCATTTTTAACTGAATTTACGGCAATTTTAAATTTGCTAAATATTCATTTACAAACACGGAAGCAATCCATAATTGATATGGTATCATCAATTGAAGGATTTAAAAAAAAGTTGCGTTACTTACAAGTGGAGTTGAATGAAAGCCGTCTCCAAAACTTCCCATCCTGCACTATTATTAAATTAGAATATGCAATCATCGAGTTTAAGTCTTATGCTCAATATATAAAAAAAATGGAATTGGAATTTGAAAACCGTTTTAAGGATTTTGAAGTTATTAAGGAAAAAGTAGAACTTTTTCTGAGACCTACAAAGTGTGACATTTTAAAACAAAATCAGCAATATCATTTAGAACTAATAGATCTTCAATCCGATTTAAATTTATTGGCCTTAAATGAAACGGGTATATCTTTTTGGAGACAAGTACCTGATTATAAATATTCACTACTTAAAACTGAAGTTCTAAACCTTGTATCTATGTTCGCAAGTACATATATATGTGAATCAGCATTTTCTCATATGAAACACATTAAAAATGAATATAGAAATAGACTATCAAATAATAACCTTTTAAACTTATTAAGAATCGCACTTCAGCCGGAAAATTTTGACTTCGATGAATTTTTTATGAATTCTTCCTGAATTTTTAATTTATTTTTTATTTTAAAGTGTTACTTTATTTTTTCCATGAATATTTTATTTATTTTTAATTTTCAAGCCTTAATTAATAAAGTTAATTAAAATTCAAAACTACAAAATACAATACAAAAAATAAAGAAACAATATTAAAAAACATAAAAAAAACACACAAAAAAAACAAAAAAAACAAAAAAAATATAAAAAAAATTAAATAAGTTTAAGAAGAGGACTCGAAAGCAGCTACCTCCACGCGGTGAGATCTAGGTAAATCAGAATATATTCTGACTAGCAAAAATCTGAGCACATAAAAGTGCATTATTCATTACAATTAAAATTTTAACAGTGTACACAAGAATTGGTGCGCTGTAGTGAGTGTCACCGGCGTGAGTGTTGTTGCCTTTATGTGTTGTTTTTGCGGTAATAATTCCTTATTATACTACGTATCCAACAATTATTTGTTTTTGTTGGTTTTTGTTGTAATTTTTGTTGCACTCTCAAAAAAAAATCTGTGGTGACCCCTGGTCTAGTGCACTCTCTACTAGACTACAAAGGCCGACATTTTTTTGCGGAGCACTCGCTTAATGGTCCAGTTAGCCTCGCATGGCACAGCAGCGCATGCAACGCAGATAAGCAGCTAGCACACAGCTAAATAAATGGTGATTATGCAAAGCATAGTCACATGGTCAAAATAAAACAATAAAAAAAAGAATACAATGATTTTATTTTAATAAATTAACCGCACTTGACCAAACAATTTTACAACTTCACATCTGTTTTGCCAAAATGTCAAATACATAGAAGAATACACAGATATTAAAATGAAATAGATCTTCCATGTTTATCTATGTAGTCAGAGATGCATTTCTGTTTTTATCTGAGCATTGCCATGCGTTGCCATGTTGTGCATAATCAGATACACACAAATCCTATTAAACAGATTTCGATGTGACGCTTGTTAAGCCATGCACTGCTATGCCATGCGAGGCTAACTGGACCATTACTGCCTGCTGGGTAGTTTCGAGCAGACTAACAAACGAGTAGGCGAGTGCGTAACTCTCTCTTTCTTTATCTCTCTGTGTGTCTCTGTTTCTGGAGCGTAGAAATTTCGTTAAAACGCATTTGTTATTTTTATTTGTGTGTTTGTTTTAAATCATACGTGAGAATCTGTATTGCAATTAAGTTTTAAGAAATGGAAAATGCAGCAAATGTGTGTAACACAGTGTAATCTGATGTTAGAATTTCAAAAAAGTTTTTTTACCACTAGGGCGGACCCTAAATATTTGTTTTTTTTTGTTTTATACTTTTTGTGTATATGCTAGCAGTATTAAGGGGTGTCTGATTTCGGACCTATGGCTAAAATTTCTCAAAGTTTTTTTGACACCAGGGTGACCACCCTAAAAATGTGTTTTGTGGCTTTTTACACTTTGTAGATACGCTGGTTTATAATTTTAAATACGATGTTAGAATTTCAAAATATTTTTCGACACTAGAGTGCACCCTAAAATATATTTTTGTTTTATACTCTTTGGAGGAATTTCAAAAATTTTTTTGACACTAGGGTGGACCCTAAAAATGTGTTTTTGTTTTATACTCTTTGAAGATGCGCTAGTCGCTCATTTCGAATCTGATGTAAGTATTTACAACAATTATTTGACAGTAGGGTGGACCCTAAAAATGTGTTTTATACTTTTTGTATATACGCTAGCAGTATTAAGGGGTCGCTGATTTCAAACCTGTGGCTAAAATTTCTCAACCTAAAAATGTGTTTTGTGGTTTTTTACTCTTTGTAGATGCTCTGGTTTCTAATTTCGAATCTGATGTTAGAATTTATAAAAATTTTTTGACACAGGGTGCATCCTAAAAATGTGTTTTTGTTTTATACTCTTTGAAGAGGCTCTAATCGCTGATTTCGAATCTAACTTAAGAATTTCAAAAAGTTTTTTGACACTAGGGTGGACTCTAAAAAGTGTTTTTGTTTTAAACTCTTTGAAGATGCGCTAGTCGCTCATTTCGAATCTGATGCAAGAATTTCAAAAAGTTAATTGACACTAGGGTGGATTCTAAAAATGTGATTTTTTGTTGTGTACTCTTTGTATATGTGCTGGCAACAGTAAGGAGTCACTGATTTCGAACCTGATGTTAGAATTTAAAAAAAAATTTTGACACTGGGGTGGACCCTAAAAATGTGTTTTGTGGCTTTATTCTTTTTGTAGATATTCGCTGGTCGCTGATTTCAAATCTGATGTTAGAATTTCAAAAATTTTTTAAAACTAGGGTGGACCCTAAAAATGTGTAATTGTCTTATATTTTTTGAAGATGCGCTGGTCGTTGATTTCGAATCTGATGTAAGAATTCCAAAAATTTTTTTACACTAGGATGGACCCCAAAGTGTGTTTTGTAGCTTAGTACTCTTTGTAGATGCGCTGGTCGGAGATTTTGAATCTGATGTTAGAATTTCAAAAAAGTTTTTTAAAGCTAGGGGGGACCCTAAAAATGTGTTCTTGTTTTATGCTCATTGAAGATGCGCTTTTGGTTGATTTCGAATCTGATGTAAGAATTTCAAAAAGTTTTTTGACACTAGGGTGGATCCTAAAAACTTTTTTTTTATGCTCTTTGTATACGTGCTGGCAGTATTAAGGGGTAACTGATTTCGAACCTGATGTAAGAATTTGAAAAAGTTTTTTTACACTAGGGTGGACCCTAAAATGTGTTTTTTAGCTTTATAGTCTTTGTAGTTGCGCTGGTCGGTAATTTCAAATCTGATGTTAAAATTTTAAAAAAATATTTTTAAAACTAGGGTGGACCTCAAAAATGTGTTTTTGTTTTCCGTTCTTTGAAGATGCGCTGGTCGTTGATCTCGAATCTGATGTAAGAATTTAAAAAAGTTTTTTGTCACTAGGTTGGAAAATTTTAAAAAAAATTTTTTTTTTATACTCTGAAAGTGCAGTTTTCAATCCAACTTTTCAATCGATGCAAGCTCCATACGAGGAACATAATGAATGTTCAATGCTGAACGTCTTGTTGCGTCATGAAACAAACATCACTCTCAACGGCAACTGCCTATTTTCATCTTTCTTAAGAATTTTGCATCTTAATTTGAAGTATATAAATTTTTTTCCTAAAATTTTAAATAAAACTTTTTGATTTGATTGCTTTTTTACATTTTTTGCTTCCAAAAATTATAAAAAATACAAAATAATAACAAAAATAAAAATGTACAGATTTTATTTCCCATAACATTCGGAGTTGAAGAAAAAGCGTGAAGACGAGGGTCCCCCGATCGCACTCTTTTTTTTTCTTTGGAAATAATTTTTCTGAGCAGCTGCCTTTTGCAGGCGATATTAAAACTCAGAAAGTAAAAAATTTAATGAACAGCTTCTTAAGAGCTGTTGAGAGCGCGAGCATTAACCGTTCAGAGTCGATATAAAACTTTAGGTGCAGTTTTCGATCGTTTGTGTACAAACATTCAATAACTTGTAAGATAAAAGTGAACCTAAGAAGCTCAGCCAAAGTCCTTTCAAGGACTGAAGAAACCAATTTGCGTTTGTTTTTAGGAACATTTTCTTATTTTTAATATAAAAACCGAAAAAACCAGTAATGGTCATTGAAATTGATCATGATTGATCATAATTGATCATAATTGATCATTAAAAGTTTGCTTTAATTTGTTTTGGTTTTAAAGAACGATTTTTTAATTTATGGACAAAAACCGCAAAAGTAAAAAATTAACAAAAAATCTATTGCTTGAATAACCCGAAACCTAAAACTCTGAATCGATTCCTATTGCGGTTAGGAATATTTGTACAATTATACCTATATTTGTAATTACAATAGACACAAACCAAAATCAACAAAATTTTTAGCAAATATGTGTTTTTTTTATATGAAGGTTTTAAGGTTTTATATGTAGGTTTTTTATAAATAAAACGAGGCTTAAGAGCTGTGCTCCAAAAATTATTATTTTCAATTTCTTATTCAAATAAGGCTTAGGTCCTTACAAAAAAATATTTCAAAGTATATAAATAATTTAGCACATTTTATGTTATCTACTCTGTGTTACATGTTGTGTAAAGAAAAGTTTTGTGAGGTCAGGCTTTAATGTTTGTTTAATCAAAAAAAGTCTCACATTACATTGAAAAAAAATTATTTTTTATTATTTTTCGTCAACCCAAATAACATATGCAAGACGTGCCATTAAAATACACGCCTAACCCTTTCATATTTTTATCTTTGCGTGAGCAGTTTGTGAAGCTGTAATGTCAAAGCGGAAGCTAAAATATATTTTTGCCCACCACTGTTGGCAGCCGTCATGTTTTTAATGTGTTATATATATATTAAAAATTTATTTAAAACAAATTTGGACACAAAAAGACGCAATGTGGTGTAATAATTATAAACGAATAGAATGCGATGGCTTGAAGGTGGGCAGAGGAATGGTTATAAATGTTATATACAGTACCTTTATTCATAATTCTGCGTAGAAAACCTGCTTAGCTGAGTGAAGTCGAAACAGCTACTACTTTCAAGTTATTTTACAACACAATTTTTGTTACAAGGAAAGGGTTTTATAACCCAACCCCTTTATAAAGTTGGCGAAGGACAAACGCGCCAGCTCAACTGTGTTAAATTAATTCATGTTGAAAATTAAAAAGCACACGTATGTTAGAAATATAAGCACATGTGTGCGTGTGTGTGTGTGGGTTAATGTGTGGCTTTGATCTTCATGACAAACACTACATCAAGCGGAAAATTTTAATGTAATTTTCACTTAAATTAAAAACTTTTCTTTCTACAAAATGTTTTCTCGCTCTTGGTTCCAACGTAAATCATCATTTGACACACCTCTTACCGTCCAAAGACTCTACAGCCATGCTGCTAAGGACAGCCCACACATACTCTGGATACTCTGGAAAACACTAACTTATGAAAAAGTTGCCATATCCTCACACACACACTCACACTCGCAAACAAAGTAACCTACTCACACTAATGTCTAGCGTGCGAAACAGGATATCCGTCTCGGAAGAGCAGCATTTTCTACACTCGTGGCGACAGAAAATGCTAATGTGATGCGCTCTATGCTCACTATGCACTCTATTTGTTGCTCCTGCCCCTCCCCAACCGTCTCCAGCTCATCACAGCTTCTTGTCAACAGCGATTCATTCACACTTGCCTTTGCCTCGTTTGCTTGCCACTGCTGTTCCTTTTAATCATCGACAAACTTGGTGAAACAGCAGCCAGCAACAGCACAACAACATCAGCACCAACAAAAACAACAACAACACTTAAGAAGGTCCTTTACGAATTTTAATGTAGTTTCTTGTTTTTGTCACTTTGCAAAATAGTTTTGAAAAAGTTTTTAAAATTTCATGGAACAAGGGGTGCGGAGGGAGGGAGTTTCATCGGGATGTCTTGGTTGTTGCCAGCATTGAGCAAATGCGTCAACACTGTTTTTTGAAATTCTTTCAACAGTTATCTGTATTTTGTTGATGCTCATGGGTAAAATGCGCAAAGTTTTTCCTTTTCTCGGTAGAGCACAAAAACTTATCTATTGAAATCCTTTTTGTTTTATTTTGTTTTATTTTTCAAAATGTAATTGAAAATATTTAAAAGCATTTCGATATGTGAAGAATTTTTTTCTGCTGCTTAGAATTTTGAAAATTGCTTTTAGCTTTAAAAAGGGTTTTTGCGGAAAAGAAAATAAATTACTTTTCAACGTTTATAATGTAAACGATTGAAAATTATCGTTAAAATAATACACAAATGCTACTGTTTCATTCAAATATATGTGGAGTTGATATAACTAGTTCTAGATTCATTACTTTACTTGTTTATCACTTTGTAATTTTTTATAAATTTTCTCAATTAGTTTTTGATTTCATTGTTTTTCATCTATCAAATATTTTTCACTTGAAATACAATCTTAAAACAGTTCTGTACTTTATTTCCACATATATAATATAAAGTCGTAGAACTTGAGCTAGTGAAACATTTCTAATAATTTCCATAAACCTTTAAATCGGGCCAATTTCCAAAATTTTTATAGAAAAATTAAAGTTTACTGCTAAAATAAAAATATTTCAAATTAAAATTATACCTTAACCCACCGGGAAAAAAGAATCAATTGTGTATGAAAAAAGAATCAATTCACTTTTTCAATTATTGATTCTAGAATTGATTATTTTTAACATTGTGATGTCCTACAAAAAGTAGTACATTCTTTTCTGCCTTCCCAGTGGCAAAAAAAGCAGGCCCGCAGAGCCCGCATTGCGGGCGGGCGCAACTAAGCCAGGGGCGCCCTCAAGTCGCTTTATGAAAATGACAAATGAAGTGGGGAAAACGACGCACAGTGTAAAATAAGCGGTCAAAAATCTAATATATCGATGTTTGAATTTTTCTAAGACTTTCTGGTTTTCATGGCTTTCAATAGAAAAAATCAGCGTAAAAAAATCAAAATTAATTTTATTAATACAAACAACCATTACTTTACGACAAGCAGTCAAAGTTGCATATTTTAAAAAAAAACTTTTTCTTGTTATTCACATTTTATTTAATTTTTTTTTATATATTAAAAAAAGTTTAAAATTTCTAATGTTTGGCAATATTACTTTTTTTCACATTTTGAACATATGGTTTTAAGCTTGTCATAAAAGTAAACACAAAAAGCGGGATATAAATTTTTAAATATTCATCTTTTAAAAGTGTTTAAAAAATAATTTTGAGAAAGATTGACTATAAGTTTTTCACGAAAACATCATTAGAACTGCGTTACACGAAATCCAAAAAAATTTCTTGCTGATACTTGCTAATACGGAGATATACATTTTTTATGGTGGCCTGTTTAGTTAAAAAGTAAGATGTATGAAATTTGATGTATGGCAGCTGATTAATTTTCAAAATTTCGACTTATTTACAAGCACAAAACAATTAAATTTTTAAAATTTCCTTGCTGTAATCGAAAAAGTTCACAAATATAAATAAAAACGTAGTTAAATTGTGTTGGTAGTATTTTCCAAGGCTGAGTTACTAAAATATAATTAATGGCCGTGACATTCGCCTGTGAAATTTTTCATTTATTTATAATCACAAAAGAAATTTATATAGCAAATTGTGTTCGTGTTGTTGAGACAAGACTTAATTAAGTTTCAGGCAAAAATGGGTTTCGATTATATGGGAAGTGGGTGTGGCAGAGGGCGGATTTGTATAACTTTTTCAATATTTCTTCATTTTGTCACGAAAGATATTCGTGCCAATTTTCATAGTTCTACGATCAATACTTCTATTTTTGGCCAAGAATGGGGACGCTGCACTGCACGACGTTTGTTTTAAAAAAAAATTAAGATATACTAAAATATTTATTTCCTTCGCAAAATATTATTTTTTGAAATTAACAACAATAAATGAAAAATAATTTAATAACATGTGATGAAATAAGATTTCTCAGAGTGCAATAATCGACGTCAAAAAAGTCGACTATTTAGAGCACAAGTCGTCTTTGTTTGGAAAAACTCGATTATGGTCGAAGTCGATTTACCCGTTTGCTTTCATATTTATTAGAAATACACATACTTAATACATGTATTAGAAACATACATTCACATGTATTAGAAACATTTTGTATAAGTATATTTAATACATTCAGTTGGTCATATTTTCTGACGTTAGCAAATTCTTCAGTCAACAGTTAACGTCAAATACAAAATATTTAAACTTAACATCTTAAACTTATCATTTCTCCAATAAGAAAATTATCAATCTCATTTATTCAAACTTTTAGTTTCTTTAACTTTTTATATAAATTAATATAAATAAACAAATACGCAGGCTTTAGGTCTGTTTTCATTATTTATTAATTATTTCCAATATTTGATGTCAATTATTGGATTCACTGTTAACTCAGTGAATTTTTAAAAAAATGTTTATTTAATTGTAAGTGCTTTTTCAACTGTCTTAGTGCAAAATTGTTTTATTTTAAGTATTTTCAATTGTTTTTAGACCTTGATAATGTGCTCCGAAGGAGTTCGAAATATTGGAAATAATTAATAAATAACTAAAATTGACCTAACCCTGCGCATTTGTTTATTAAATAATAAAATCAAAAGGTCATAAAATACACAAAAATAAAAATTAATATATGTTTCCTTTTTGCCTACTTTGTGATAACATCTTATAATATTAATTGTAAATTTTATTACAGTTGATATTATAAAAAGTATTTTTTACGTTATTGCTGTTTTTTAACAAATTCTATTAAAATAAAATAAACATTTATTTATGAAATAAAATATTTTTAACTGTTTCAACTGTTGTAATTAATGATGACTATTGAATTAAAAAAGTCTCTTCTTGCTCTCTTTTTTTTGGTCAATAGTTCTCTTATTTTCTCTTGCGCTTCTAGTAACCTACTAATAACATAGTTTTGGTCTAAAAGTAAATAGCAGAGCGCTTTTAGAAACCTGCGGGCGGGCGCACAAAATATAAATACGCTACTGTGCCTTCCACTTGAATCACTGCTGAAATCGATTCTTTTATTCGCTTATAAAATGCATTATTTTATATGAAAAAAGTATGAATTTTTTTAATATGAGAATAGAATGAATCGCTAAGAAGCCCTTTTGGAATAGAAATAGATGAATGAATTCCATAATGCATAGGTTTGTATGGCAGAATTGAAAAGCGTTTATTCTTTTTTAAATAATTACCAAAAAATTATATTATAATAATTCAAATTAATAGAGATAATTATTAGGTAATTTGAAAGAATAAATAATATTTAGACAGAGGAGATTTAGATTATAGTAATACTACATTTATTGCAAAAATATTGATATTTATGATGTAGGTTGTTCCTTCGGTTTTGCTTTGAATGTATCCTTATAGTATTTACATTTTGACTTGCGTGTAGTTTCCTTCATATCTTTTTGGGACTGTTCCTGGTCGTATCCTTCCTTGCAAATGCACTCTGCATTTAAAAAAAACATTAAGAAATGATTTAAACAAGTAAAGAGCAATGGTTTTTTATAACTTCCCAAACAATACATTAATAAAACTTTCTAGCCTTCTGAAGCAGTTTGTTCCTTCAACGCTGACAAATCAAACAGAAAGTAAAATTTTTAAGAAACGTGTGAAAGGAAAACAACAGAACAATCGTTTTTCAAAAATATCTGACAAAAACAAAAACATCAACAACAAACAAAAAATACAAATTATAACAAATTGCTTCTTTTTTCGCTTATAGCAGAATTTGTTTCAGAATCAATTCGTTTTTCACTTACCATAAAAGCAAGCAAGGAATCTAACAACATTTACTTTATTATAAAGTGTTATATACTTCACAATCGATTCCTGCAGCAATAAAAACGAAGCAATACATTTTTTGTTTATTGATTCCAATTCATAGGTTTTGCTTTACATTTATATATTCTTTGGAATACATTCTAAAATGCATCACAAGTATCCATTCAATTCCTGATTTTTTACGAATTAATTCTCATTTTCCCGGTGGGAAGTTACATGGAATTCGAAATACTCATTTTTTTAAAATGTTTGTTTTTGATATCCTCAATCGGATTTTTGATTTTCGTTTTGTGTGTTTAAAAATTTTTGAATTGAAAAAGTCTATTTAAACAAAATTTTTTTTTCACTTCTAGGTTTTCAAACTCAAAAAGACTCTACTTCACTTACAAATTTTTTGAACTAAGACTAAGTAGAATTAAGCAAAGATTGCATTTGATTTCTTAACATTTTTTCGACCAACCATTGGATTTTAGAATTTGGCAATTTTTTTAGGACATCCAAAAATGTTCCGAAAAATTCTAAAAAATTCACATGCCTGCTATTGTTTAATCTAAGTACTTTTTGTACCACAAAATTTCTGGTTAAGTTGATGCTTTTTTCAGTTAAAAAATCATGATCCTATCGATTAAAAATTTAAAAACAAGGATTTTTATGAATACAAATTGGAAATAAAAAAATGACATTCGATACAGTAGTTTAATACTTGACACTGCGTTACAAAATCTCAAAAAATCAAAAAACTTTACTCGAGATGCCAAGCTATTTCCAAGCGGTACGGCATAGAGATTATAACTATTGTCCGACCGAATATCCGGTTTCTGAAGATATGAAGTATGCAATGCTTTTGTACTAAAAAATAAAATAAAAAATTATCTCATTTATTATTATAGTACACTTCAATTAATTACACTGTGCGATAATTTAAGGGTTGTTTCAAATGCCTGTAAAAATTGGAATGGCTACTGATAGGCAGCGGTCCATAAAACATATTGTCCAAGGGATTTTTCTGGGTTAACTCAAATAACCGATTTTTTCAAGGTCAACTTTTATACTATGGGGACGTCGTTAGTTATCTTTAACTCCTAAGCTAGGTAAAATTTTGATTAAAGATCTTCAGTAAATTCTTTCAAATTAAATTTTCTTTCAATTTAGGATACATTATCACCCCCTAAAATTCCCACAGGATGTCAAAAACCTCATGAAATTAAAAAAAGTTTTGAAAAAGTTGTATATTTCGACGAATTTTTTGTTTAAAATTTGCATATATATTTTGTGCTTGGGCTCTTTTGGTCAATTTTCATAAGAAAACATGCGTTCTATTTTTTGACAATTGGCGTTCATCGTTAGTCGCAGTCAATGCGTATCGATCATGAGCTCCAGACCTGCATCAATCAGTCAAAGGGTTGCATTTTTTTACTTGTCTGTTGTTTAGTAGCAAATTATTTCTAAAAAAGTACTTATTTGAACACAAAAGCAGTTTTTTGAAGAGAAAAGAGAAAGAGTAGACAGAAAAGTAGACAAAAAAGTAGACAAAAAAGTAGGCAGAAGAGTAACAAATGCCTGCATCGGTACTTCAATCAAAGAATCATGTGTGAGCGGAAATAAATCAAAAATTTTAGAGTGAGTAAAAGAGAGTAAAAAATCGCGATATACTTCAATCATTTGACAGACGTGTGAACACCTCTAAGGTGAAAAGTGAGATATATACAAATGCTGATCGGCGCACAGTGTAAGATCTTGCTCCCTGAGTGATCAAAATTCTAAAACTTTTAAAAGAATGAAGATATTTTTGTTTGGGTTTTTGTGTTTATCGTTGAAAATCGATGTGGCTTTTAAAATTTTAAGAATATCGAGAGATGGCTCATTAGGGTGGGTCCAAACTTAGTGCAATAATCAAAATTTGTATTGTAGCCTTTTTATTAATTTGTATAGTCTAACCGTTTTTCAAGTTTTAGTAGTATTAACTATAATCTTAAAAATGTTCTTAATCATTTGGTGATCAATGTAATAATCATTGGTTTGTTTTTTAAAATTTTTGTTTAATTTTTGTGCGGGTCAGGGTTTTAAATCATTTATAAAGCTGTAAAAACACACTATAATTTTTTACATATGGATTCGAAATTTCTTAGGACATGGCCGAATCCTTAAAAGTATTTTTTGGGCCAATAATAGAAATACTTTTTTTAGAGTGTATATTTTTTCAAATGACTTTATTATTTTTTAGATATAAAACTATTACAAAACTACGATTAGATTAGCAATTGTAATATATGCAATCAAATTTTTTTTAATGTTCAACTTCTTAGGACTATGAAATAATTATATTTGGATTCTGAAGCTCCGAAGAATAAACGTTCATATGTTTTCATTACGAAAGGATCCCAGATACCAAAGTCCTGGGAAGTTAAACATTTTCCAAAAAAACTATAATTGCAAATTTCGCTATTACACAGTTAAAAATTTTGGACCACTTTAATCCAAAAAGAACTATTTTTTAATTCAAAAATGAGTGTAATTTAGCTGGGTCACAAACCCACGTTCCTTAAAAGAACTTACTTGCATTCGTAATGATGAAAAATAAGCGAAACTATGTTAACAACTGTGTTGGACGAGAGGATAAGGTATTGATTCAATCAATTAGCACATCAGAGGACGTGTGCTCAAATCACGAACTGATCAGAATATTTTTTTATTTTATTTTAATTTAGCTGTGTCTCGAATCCATGTTTCTGCTCGTTGCTTACTTACTGCAAGCTTACTTGCATTCGTTATGATGCAAAATAAGCGCAACTTTCTTAACAACTGAGATGGACGAGTGGATAAGGTGTTTGACCAGCACAACATAGGACGTGTGCTCAAATCATGAGCTGGTCAAAAAAGTTTTTTATTTTAAATTGATATTTATATTGCCTTTTTTCAAACTTTTTGCAGATTGAAAACTTATCTTTTTTGAATTGAAAATTTTTAAACTTTTCCTTGGATTAAAAAGTAATCTTTTTTTGGCGATGTCCTATATGTAATTCAAAAAAGCTTAAAATTTAGTCCAAGATTTTTAACCGTGCAGTAATATGTGGTTGATCGGGTAAAAAAATCTTATCGTGTTTTCTGAATCTTGTTATACTTAAAAAAAATAATGAAGTTTTTTAAAAAAGTTTACACTCCAAAAATATTTTTTATTTTACCCAGAAAAAAACTTTGAGCAGTTTGAGGATGCGATGAAAATTATCCCATTTCAGTGAAAAAAATCATGGTGTGTTTTAACACCTTTATAAATGATATAAGCACCTGACCAGTGGAAAAAGTAATATTTTCATTTCTTTGAAACAGTCTAAAATGTATTTATGTATATATTAGGGCGGATTAATTTTGTTTGTCTTTGCTTCATTCAATTTCATATTATACTTTAAATTTTAAGAAGAAAACTCCTCGGGACCATATGGGTACGGTTAATTTGGCATCCGCAAATTTTCGTTTAAAGATTTTGATACCTGAATGTCTTTGATATTTATACATTTCATGGCATTTATTAGATATTTTTTATAATTTCACCTCCAAAAACTGATTCTGAGGGTTTTTGGGAATGAAGAATCCCAATCTGATGTTTACTTGTGTCAGTCACCAGAAGGCGCACATTTAATGAAAGATAATCAACAAAAATTATATTGTAGACTTTTATGATTGTTTTAGATGTCTTGGCTGTGAAAAATATAAAATATTTTTAGAAATTTTGGATAAGTAGGCGGGGCACCTCCCATACACCTAAAACATATTTAGTGCTATATCTTGCAAACAGGTTTAACTGATTACGTTTTCGTTTTACGAAAAATGTTGCATTTTTTCTGCTCTCTTTCTGCCATCTTTAAGAATTCTGAATTTTTTCTACTTTTGAGAAAAAACACGATTCAATTTTAAAGGTCACATTTTTTTCTCAAGAATTTCCAAAATGGGGCAGAAAAAAGTAGCAAAAATTCGTCAAAATGATAGTGAAATAGAGTAACTGAAATTGGTTTACTGAAATTGGTCGAAATCCGTTTGACCCTAGGGGTACCTCCCTAGGAAGTATATTAATTTTTTACATGATTTTGTATGTAAAATTTTAATTTTAAGCATTTAAAAAAAAAAAATATATATATATATATGTTAAACGAAGTGGGAAAAGTTCTTTTCAGTTCCTTGTTTTATAATATATTTTTTTTATAGTCCAAAAAAGAAAACAGCACTTCTTTTTATAGAATTTGTTTTCTTGTTTTCTATCAAAATATGCCAATTTTCATGATTTATTAAATTGTTGATTGATTTCGAATCTATGAATTTTTAAATATTAAATGTTGTTTTTTTTTCGATAATATAATAAACTACTTAAATAAATCCATAATTTTTTATAACAATGAGCTTTGTTTGGCTCAGTTTCGTTTAATAATGGATTTGTGGCAATTATTTATATAAAGCAACTCAAAAGCAACATTGCAACAAAAACCATAAATTCATTTATTGGAGGTAAAATTATAAAAAATGTCTAATAAATGATATGAAATGATTAAGTAGCTACAACATTCAGGTATCAAAATCTTTAAACGAAAAGTTGCGGAATCCAAATTAACCGTACTCATATGGTCCCTAGGAGTTTTCTTCATAGAATTAAAACTAGAATACGAAAATGAATGAAGCAAGAAAAAAAATTTTTGTGCCGAACAAATTAACCCTCCCTAATATATTATATAAACAATACATCTTTGCAATTCTCTATTCTTCATATAAAATCATATCTTATTTTTGAAAATATAAACAGTTATATATTCATCCATCTGTTTTTATATATTCGAAAATATCAGTTATATATTCGTCCATCTTCCAAAAAATGGTTTTTTGATTACAAATCCTGATTTCGAGGCAAATTCGAGAATTGAATTATGCAGTCATAATAGCTTCTACAACAAATGCGATGGCCACTAGGTCTTATTCCCAACTTATTTTCAGTTATTCACTGTGTACTTAAATAAGAAATACTTTTTTTTTAAAATAATAAAAGCTCAAATTTTTTGGACTTTTTAATTTGATATACTTGATTTTTTGTATGGACTGAATTTTCAGTAAAAATTGTGGTAAATAAAAATGAGAATCGAAACAGATTGGTTGATAATATCATATCTGTGGTCCCAAGGAATAGCGACTAAGCTTAAACTGTCGTAAGAAACGATATTTTAATTGCATAAACTAAGACCCATTTTTTTGAAATATATGAACCGTTAGAAACAGAATATGTGCAGACATAAGTGATGACCAACTCTGGACAAAAAATGGATATCTGCATACTTCCACAAGTTGGCAATAAAGTAAATTCCATATCGCTTTTTTACGATATTTTGAGTTTAGTCATTATTCCATGTGACCACAGATATATTGAAAATAATGAAAAAAGGTGCAATTTTACGGCTAAAAAAACCTTTTTCGTGATTTTTTCACTGAGTGTAGTTAAAAATTCTCAGATTTAATTGCAATTATTTATTTAGATGCTATTTGTTCAAAATTCATATTACATATTTCAATTTTGAAACGCTTTGGGCTTATGTCTTTTAATCACTCCTCGATTCCTCCCCTTTAATCATAAAAGTAACATTAAATATTTTAATAAAAATTTCAAAACTTTTCAACCTGTCAAAACATACACGCTTAAGTGACAAATAATAACGGCACACACAACTGTCACACACTTACAGCGTCTGTAGCAGCGACAATGGCACAGCTTCATTTACAATAAAAAAAAAACACAATGAACTCTGCTGTTACTCAATAAAAAAAAAATCTTAAATTTATCATATTCTTGCAAAAATATTCCCCACTGAATATCATAAGCAGCAGCGGCAACAGCGGAAGGACGAACAATGAGCTGCAATCCACTATTGCCACCCCTTCGCACCGCACGGGTCCATTTCGCACATAAACACACGCCGTGACAACAGCTCAATTTAAAATTTAAAAAGAAATTTTAAAGTCACAACAACAGCAATTGACAATGCCGCCGGCGAATGTCCTGCCAACTAGCGAAGGGGCATAGCGCCTGCCGGGTAGTTGACACAGAGGCAGCCCCTCAGGACTTATTATGGCATTGATTCAATTTTATGTCAATTTAAGCGTCAATACGATACTAATACGCATTGCTTTGCCTGCTGGCAAGGATATGCAGGGTTACACCGGGCTACAGGGATAACAACAGCAACACATGCCTTCGCTTGCGCCTTCCTGACTGCCTACCTACCTACTTAATATTATTTATAACGTTTGCGAAAATATGTTTTCCTCATCGTGTTTCCCCCTGTCCTCTTTGGGTTGTGAGGTCTAAATGTCAACCCTCTTGACATTACAACAACAGCGAATGTATCGCTTAGTTTGTTGACAACCTTGTGTTACGGTAAGTTTGTGTTTTGTGTACGTGCGTGCGGGTGTGAGTCTAGTTTGCGAATTTTTGAGGGGAGCGTAAACAAGACATTTTGCCAAATCCTCCATAATACCGTTTTAGGCACTTTTCAACACTTGACACACTCAGACATACACACACACTACTACTTACGCAGATCAACACGCACACAAGTAATTTGCAAATAATCAAAAATCGAACATGTGGAGACACATGCACCCACACCTGTGGGTAGAAAGTGTAGCAGAATCGACAGTTAACAGTGAAAGTAACATGTTTGGAACGTCATAATATTTTAATATTGGTATAAAACATAAGCTTGCTCCTAGCTTACACGTACAGATAAGGCTGAAATTTGAAAAAATTTTTGTAGGGATATATATTTGACAAAAAATTTTTAAGGTTTGTCAATATTTAATTTCACAGCCCTATTCTGGCAAAGTAACAATTGTTACCCAGTATTTTAAATATTTATATGTGTTTGTTGTAATTTTTCCCAGTTGGCAATGGCAGGAGTTCGAAGCCCTACTAGCCATATGGAACTTCATATGGATTTCGAAGTGCTTCCACACTCATATCCAAGTACACTTTTTTTTTTTCTATGAAACGAGAAACTTTTTCAGGCCTTCCGCTCTCGCAACTCTCAAGAAACCGGCCAACAGAGCTTTTTCAGAATGCACGTTAGAAAGAAAAGCAATATAAATATCAACTGAAAATAAAAAACGACTACCAATTTGCAGATTTGAACCATGTGGCGGTCCGACATCTTATCCACTCGTGCACAGCAGTTCTTAATAAAATTAAGTTTATTTTGCATCATTACAAATGAAAGTAAGCTTTTGAGAGCGCGAGTTCGAAACTCAGCTGGGACAAAAAAATTTTTTTTGTATATTTTAAAAATTTTTAAAATTTAAAATTTTTTTGGAATTTTTTTGTAAAATTTCTTTATAAAAAGTTATAAGAAAAGACTTGGAATTTATTCATATAATTATTTTCATACAATGTGATATGTAATGTGTTAGATTTTGAAGTCCTGGGTTCGAGACCCAACTCGGATAAAAATACAATTTATTTTTTAATTTAGTTTTTTTTTAATTGTTCTGATCATTTATAATTTTTTCTTAATGTTTTTATAAATTTTTTCATATTAAATAATATGAAAAAACTCTGAACCTTCAAAAGGTAGGCCTTACAGAAGCCCTCATCAATGCAGTGATCATGGAAGGTGCATTGACTCCAATAATAGCAGTGCTAGCATGCGTTCTTTTGCGGAGCACTCGCATAATTGCCTGCTGGGTTGTTTTCAAAACAAAATTTAAACTCAAAAAACAAATTTTTTAATGAAATTGTCACTATCTGAAAAGCAGGTAAGAATTTTTATCAAAATTTATTATTTTTGAGCTTCAAATTTGTTTTGAAATAAAAAAATACAACAAACAAATAGAAATATTAAAAATTCTGGGCAACAATTGTAATTTTGCCAGAACAAGTGTTATTGTATAAAAAAAATCTTTTGAAAAAGTTTTGTTGTATTAGGAATTCGAAATTTTTTCCTGATAGCTACGAAATGATATCCATCATAAGATACATACGTACTATACAATGCATATATCATATTTTTCTTTGAGAGGGCGTGTTGAGGTTAGATCCGGTTAAAATCTATAAGAGGCACTCCATACAAAATTTGCCACCAACATCCTTTTTCCCATAAAAATTTGTTTTATGGTTCATTAGTAAAAAATATTTGATACTTTTTTTTTTATTTCAATGTTGTATTTTCCGCAATCAAAAAAAAATATGTGATTAAGTTTTGTTGAAAACCTCTATTTTTCGCAATCAAAAAAATAATGTGATTATGTTTAAGTTAACATCATTCGAAAGCTAACAAACAGGTGTACATGTCTTATTTGGGACAAATTTTTTCTATCTTCATCAATAAGTGAGTTTTTCTAAGCTATAACTAATTTCTTGTGTTTTATTCAGGTATCAAAATCAACGACTATTTTTGATTTTTCAGATTTCAAGAGCATGCATAAATGTTGTTGCAATTTACTTTTTAATAAAGCGACATGTTTGCAGTGAGCTTTAGATTCCATTTTTCATGATTTATTTTTTTATGATTTTTAAGATAAAAACCACTTGAATCCAATAATTTTTCGATCGACATTATTTCGATTAGAAACACAAATTATATTTAAACTATTTCGGTCAGAATAAATATTATTTTTGATCCATATTTTCTTGTCAGATAAAAAATAATTTTTTATCCTTATTTGGGCAGGGGCTTCAAGATCTTGTTTGGAGTTTCTGGACCAAATTCAACAACGCACAATTGACACCTCAAAATGGATATAAATTCACATGGAAGAAGGACGGAACATTTGACTTTGTTTTTAGTTAGAACGGGTCCAAATAATTAAAAAAAAAATTTCCGTCCGTCCGTCTGCCCGTCTGTCTGCCTGTCGACACGATTACAGCCGTAATTTTGAAGCTATCGTAACGAAATTAAGTTTTTAAGCTTTTATCTAAATTTTAAAGCTTAGGATCAAAAATGAACGAAATTGGAAGAAAGCCACGCCTGCCTCTATAAAATCTCTTTAAATTCAATAAAACTTAATATATGGACTTGAAATTTTGTAAATGAGCTTTGATATTGAATATCCGCTTTAAGTATGAAATTTAACCAAATCGGATGTAAACCACGAATACCTCCCATACAAAGTGACTTTATCAAAACTGTAAAATCTCTTAAAATTCCACAAAAATGAATAAATGGACTGCAAATTCTTCACATAAGTTTTGACTTTTATTATGCATTCTGAGTAAACAACAAAATCTATTTTGTACTTTTTATTTGTTTTTTTTTCTCAAGGAATTGATTGATTGTTGATGCGAAGTTTTAATAAAAAATTTAAATACCGCAAAAGTGAACAGCAATGACGCAACTTTTTTTTACAGAATGTAACTAGAATGTCCATAGTTTACGATTATCAAAGTGTTCCTCAACTTTACTCAACTCACAATTATATCTCCATTGAAATAGAAGACATAGACATTTTTTTAAGGTTAATTAAAGTTAAAAAATAAAATATATAGAAACGCTGTTTAAAAAAGAAAATAGATTCTGTGTTGCTGAAATACCCAAACAAATAGAGTCTATCATAGTTTTATGAAATTGTTTTAAAATAATGTAAAAAAAAAAACTTTCAAATGTGCAGATAAACACGTTTGTCACTGTGCGCACTCAAAGTGAAAAAAATTATGACTTTCAAAGTCCATTGTTGGTTATCTGTACAATATTTTTCAACCATTTTTGAACCTAGGTATGCAATATTTTATCTTCTTTCATAGGGTACTAAACACTACAATGTACCTTTAAATTTTTTTTTAACTAATGCTCACTTTTGCCATAATATACCCCTTGTGCGTCGTGCGGTATATTTGATAGGATATGAAAGTATTTTAACACTAATCCATCTATCCGTAGCTAACTATCACCCATCTTCCGAATCAACACAATGGTTACACATTTATAGGGGCATCCCCTGAGCGTTAGCTTAATCTATAATAAATTTTCCATCAATATTTTCTTAATAGGAACAAAAAAATATTTTCGATCGATAAAATGACAATGTTTCTTGTATAAATAAAAACTCAATCTGAGGTACACATTACACAGAAAATTAGAAAAAGCAATAATTCGAATTTTGAAAGAACTTTTATAAAGTCCTGATCAAATATGAGTATATAGCTACCTTAATATAGAAAGGCCCTAGCTCTTCTTTTGTTACTTTACAGGAGATTCAATGCTGTAACAATATTTTTGCAGCAATTTTTGTTCTATGGCAATTTTTGTTTTGCAAAAATCTGTAATAAAATTGATTGTGATAAAAATAAGTTAGAGCCTATCTATATTAAAATAGCGATATGTACAAAGTAGCTGCTTGTTGCTGTTATGTATTAATGCACTCAATTATTTCATAGGATTATAAAAACGATAATTAATTCATCATTTATTTCTCCGTCGCACACTGGGGCCAAATGTGCTCAAAATTAAATTTTTGATAAATGCTTTTTTTTTGGAAAAATAGAAACGCAGTAATTTTTTATACATCTGTAAATAATTTTTCTTGCTAACGCTTTTCTGCTGGAAGATATGCGTGTCTGAATATGACACATTAAAAATTTTTTTTTCAATTCAATTTGTTACTGTAAGAAAACGGTAAAAGATATCGTGATTTTTTTCGCATTAGTTAAAATGAAGTTTCCTTATTTTTTTTGTAGTATTTATTTTGACATTATGTGTTTTGCAAAAGTTACAGTTTTTACAGCTGCAAATGTAGGATATGTTGGATAAAAGGAAATTTTTGTCATAACAAAAAGAAATGTACAAAAACGTATAAAAACTGAGAGAGTGAAGAGGAATGAGAATGTCTTAACAAGGGCTTAAAGAACTTAAGAGAGAATTATAGAAGAAAGACAAGCCGCGTTGAGAACTAAGAAGACATTTTTAATAGGTTATTAGTTTATTCAGATCTTTAAGTACTGGCTCACGCTTGTTGCTGGTAGTCACAAAACGGAAATCATTCTTTGCTGAAGCTATGGAGGTATAGGAATCTGAAGAAAATAATAAGATACAAATTTGGATAATTTTAATCCAAAGGACATGCAGTCTGACTTGAGGAATAAGTGCTGTATATTTTATTATTGTTTTTAATCCATTTTTTCCATAAATATGTAAACACATATATAAAACTGTTTATTGCATTACTTACTTTCCGTCATAAATATTTATTACTACTTTTTTACTTTACTTTAAATAACTCTACTTGGCTTTACTTTAAATAACTGTTAAACTTTATATTTTTTAAAGTTTAATGTAAAATTTGTTATCTATATTGTAACCTAAACTCATTTTGTAATCCAAACAACTGACTCACAGCCACGAATAACGTTTTAAGCGACAAAAAGTAAATTGTTTACAATACGTAAAAAACATTTTAAATGCAGCAGAAAAGTTCTAGATACTTATTTCTAATACATTATGAACACACTCAGGTTAACTAACTATTTTGGTCCAAAAAAAATTGTTAAATAATAATAGTTGGCTGGTAAATTAAGTATTTTTAATCTTTAAAATGGAAAAACATTTCTTATCCATAAACCATTGGTTGTTAGAACGTTATTGCACGTTGCGAAGAGAAGAGTGCGATGGCTTTAAAACGTTATTCGCAATTTAAGCATACCCATATAAGAAGACATATTTGGTTGGATCCTTTTCGTTAAATGAAATTTTAATGAAAGAATTTTTAAATTTACTTATGAAAAAACCGCTAGTAATAAAAACAAAATTCATTTGAAGAACTTAAAAGAAAATATTTTAAATCGAACGCAAACTTAATATTTTTCTTAATGTAACTACAGATGGATTTATAGAACTCGGCTTACTTTTCAGTCAAATATGAAGTCATTGCAAAGATATCCTTTTTTTTCATCACTTACTTGAATGAGTTTTTTCGCATCGTATAATTTGCCAAGTTTTGAGTTCTTATGGAGTTACCTCGCACAATTCGATTAAAGATGTAAAAAAATATGTTTGTTCATTTTATTTTTTTTAAAGAATTTAAAATAATGTTGCTTTATTGCACTAATGCTGAACTTGTTTGCAAAAAAAGAAGCATAGACAATCACAAATCTGTATAATAACAATTCAATTGCCTAAAAACGAAATGTGAACTTACAACGTTATTCCATTTTACCTGCTCTGGAGCCTTTTTTTGGAGGTATACTTTTTTTTCTTAAAATATATTCATTACCATCATAATTCTTCAATATTTTATTGTTATTATTAATTCAATTTTCAACATTGGACTTCCTTTTTGTGCATCTGTTGCACTTATTAATTACATTAGATCATTCAAATCTAATAAGTTTTTAGGTAACTTACAACGTTCTTCCACTGACTGACATTTTCTTACTACTTTTTGATAGCGATGAGGTGCATATTTTTGGCTGATTTGGTGTTAAGGCAATGTAAGAGAGTCATGTTGACGGTGATCTACAAACAAATAGGTTTTGCAAAAAGTTGCTTTTGCAACGTTATTCGTGGCTGTGTTTCAACTATTGAAATGGAAATTTTTTCTTCGTTGTAACCTCATCTCACTTATTTTTCATAAATAAATCTAATAAAAATCAAAAATATTTTAATCGCATTTTAATTCATGCAAAAATATTTAAATCTATTAATATCGACTTCTAAAACATTGAACTAAACGTTTTAAACATACATTTTTTGGTTTTATTTATGTTAAGTTCACTAGTGGGCTTAAACAAGGCCATCAACCAGTTAAGCGCTTAAAATATTATAAAAAATGGTTTTAAATGTGTTATACCATGGTCATTAATAGGTTAAGTCAAGGTCGTGACTGGGTTAAATCTTATTTTATTTGCATATGAATAATGTAATCAAATAAATTTTGCGAAAGACTTTATAACAAAGAAATTGGTAACCAATGTGTTAAAAAATCGTCATCAATGGGTTAAGTCGACAAAAATTAGCTACAAAAGTATAGAACAAGCGAGTTTGATGGAAGCAAAATTATTTCAGAATTTTGAGTACCCGCTTATATGGGGCGGCCCCAGTGTGCGTCGTGTGAATTTGAACATATCGCTAACTTAAAATACGGATGTCGTATGCAGCAAAACTGAACTTTTCAGGAGATGAATTTAAAGGTATAACATCAAATATCTTCACAATGGTCGTATGGATTCTCTTCAGTTTTGGATTGACTATATTCTGAATCTTTTACTTTCATCAGCTTATGTTAAATTTAATGTACTTATAATAACAAATGCGTTATAAGCCTTTTTGCTTCAGAATTCATTTGTCGTAAGTTACATTTTTTCACAAAACTTACGACAGAAAACCCTGTTGAAAATATATAATTTCATAGAGGAACATTGCGAAATTTTGCGATACAATCTTAAGGAAACTTTTTATGAAAAAAACGAACAGCTAATTAAAAAAACATATATAATTAACAAAGGTAAATTATCATAACAAAAAATTGTTTATTCAATGCAAAATGATATTAAAAATAAAAAGTCCATAATTCTTTAATAATATGTAACTATGACAATAATGTTATCTTTGCATCTTTGAATAATTAATTCTTAGTACAAATTTCGATTTCCCAGTGAGTTGGTGCACATATGATAAAATTCATGTTAAGGACGATAAAATTTTGTGACGTACGATAAAATGCATGCTGAATATCTAGGCTTGCTGCTGAAGGTTTGGGAAGAAACTGATAGTACCATTAAAAAGATGGTGCGAAGTTTATTATGAATATATAATAGGCTGGGTCGATTTGTATGGAGGTAAAAAATTGATGTTGCCTGGACGATTTTCGGTTCCGGCATGAAAAGTTATTAAAAAAAGGGATCGATAGGGGTGCACTTTACCCTTTCAGATCTTCAATTTTGTAAATTTTTTCTATAGGAATTTTTGTGTACAGCTAGGAAAAAACTGAATTATTTTGAAAAACTGACAAATGGCACAGCCAGAAATAAAATCCAAGTACCTTAGTCCACAGTCTCGCATTTATACGTTTTTATGCAAAAATTTATGGTAAAAAATTCCTTAAAAAAAATTCACAAAATTGACTGTCAAGATTCAACCATGAATTATTTTTTACTGTTCAAAGCAACGTCTTTTTAATTTCTGTTGGAAATTTGTAATGAAACTGCAGAAAAAGTTCAATTAAATTCGGATTATCAATATCAAAAATATATATGAATGGCACGAATTACACAAAATGAGGGTCATTGTGCCGGGGGTCAACCAAACCAATCTCAAACGATAGTATTTTACATCAATAACAAAAGCCAAAGCCCTTTTTTTCTCCACTATGTCACAAATATTTTTTACAGTGGTCTTAAATTTGATTTTTTGGTCAAAAAAGGAATTAAAAAATATGAAAAATTATATGTTAAACTTAATTCAGGGTGGTTCTTGTTTTCGGAAGCCTAATTAAAAATTTTCCGGGGAATATTTTTTCGAAACACTTTAACCCACTTTTTTTTGGAAAAGACCCTATAAGTCAACTTTGAAGGGAGGTCAAAAGTAAAAACCTTCCAAAAAAATATCCAAAACCAAAACCTCTACGAGTTAAAGGTTTCACATAAAAACCGGACAGAAAAGATAAAACATTCATTTTTTAACAACTATTGCATAGTGCGATAATAATACCTTCATTTAGTAATAAATTTGTAATATTATAACGGTCCGGCATAACGGTATAAAGCTATAATTATATTTTTAATACTTTGTAAGTCATAGTAACAAAATACGTAAGTTGTATTAAGGTGGCTTAGCTTAGAAATTCAATTAAGCGGGAATTGAGTAAAAGAATTAAAATTGTGAAAGTGAAAGCGTCGTGGTCTTTTTTCGAAAAATGTTATTTTCAATGGATTTCTGCGGAAACTTAAAGAAATTTTGTTTATATCTGCGGTCATTTCGCACCATCCCGAAGCAGTCAAGGTCATTCCAGTCAGGAACTGATTATAGCGTATGAAAAATACTATGATCAAAAATTTATATCTGATGTCCCATGGGTGCCACAAACAGTTTGCAAGAGATGCTACAATTACTTGTTGGAATGGTTACATCACAAACGCAGATCGACGCCGTTCGGTGTTCCTATGGTTTGGAATGACCCAACTGCATTCTTTGTGTGTGGATTGCAGAAAAAAATATGTCGAAATTCGAATATCAAAGTGTTCCAAGCGCTCAAGTTCCGTTGCCGCATTCTGATGACATTCCTTTAAGATGACGCAGCTTAGATAAATTTTAATAATAATTAATAATTAATGAATAACGCAGCCATGTCCATTGTTAGTGAAATGGAAGTATGTTCTGATTACAATCCTGTTGCGTCAGAAGTTAGTGCACCAGTTCTGATAACACAGTCAAAATTGGATATAATTGTATCTAAACCTCTCTAAAGTATATGATATTTTGTAACGAAGTGTTTTTCCTAAGGCTGAGGTACGCTCGCCGGACCGAGGATCGTTGCAATAATTTATATAAATTACGAACGCCAAATCAAACTCTGGGTTTTAAATTATAATCAACAATGCTTTTATTTCACAATTTAATTTCTTAACCTATCTTAAGACTAACCAATCTAGTTATTTCAATAGTTTATATTTTAATTACTCGACCATTAATTAATTAATTAAACTCTGTATGTGAAATGTATTGTAATTTAAGATTGGTTTATAATTAAATAAATCTTACCAATGAATATTTTAATTTACTATGGATTTAAATGTTTACTCATTGTTTCCTTACGTGCAATCTCATTGATTTGGTGTACTAAAATCGTTCTAACGTACTCAGCCGGGGAAAATGGGTTAAACAATGGAAGTGGTTCTAAGGTTGGAGTACCTGTGCGACTAGTCTCATCTTACGCAGGTACAAAATGTTAAGGAGCCCTTGTGCGAATAATTTCGTCTTACGCAGGGATTTAGGAGCAGGGTGCCTGTGCGACTAGTATCATCTTACGCAGGCACTAAAAGGTTAGGTGGATAAGTGGGAATATGCGGGAAATGGTGAGTACTTGTGGCTATTGATCTATATTTAAGATAGGTTTGGGAGCACCTGTGCGACTAGTCTCATCTTACGCAGGTACAAATAGGTGGGGGCCCTTGTGCGAATAACTTCGGCTTACGCAGGGTTTTAGGAGCAGAGCACCTGTGCGACTAGTCTCATCTTATGCAGGCACCAAAAGGTTAGGAGGAAATATGTGGGAAATTAAGGATATCTGTGATTACTGCTAACTTTAAGATAGGTTTGGGAGCACCTGTGCGACTAGTCTCATCTTACGCAGGTACCAAAAGGTAAGGAGCCCTTGTGCGAATAATTTCGGCTTACGCAGGGTTTAGGAACAGAGCACCTGTGCGACTAGTCTCATCTTACGCAGGCACCAAAAGGTTAGGAGGAAAGTGGGAATACGTGGGAATCTTTAGGGATTTTGTGGCACTGAAGCCGTTCTGCAAAAGCTGTGAGGCTTACACGCAAGGAATTAATATTGGTAAGATTGTAAATTACGTTAAGATTTGAAAATACTTATTATCTATACAATATATTCAGTTAAGTAAATCTTTAAATTAATATAAATGAAGGGGTGATACTTAGAACTCCAATGGTCGTTGTTGTAGAGTGCGTCACGAAGTTCCGATGCGATGCTGCTACTATCGATTACGCTATCGGCGCTGTAATTCTGTTACTGCCGATCGTGACTGCGCTGTTGGCGGTAATTTTTGCCGCTGTCGATATTGTAACTTCACCGCTGCCGATCGTGGCTGCACTGCCAGCGCTGACTCTCTGCTGCTGCTGACGGTGACTGCACTGTCGGCGCTATACTCTGCTGCTTCGACGTGACTGAGCTATCGACGTTGCAGGTCCTTCTGCCAACTCGACTGCGCTCCCAAGTCCGGTCGCTGCTGCTGTGAGTAGACGTCGAGATTCTGCCCTAGTCGTCAACCACTGTTGACGTAAACTTCTACTCGGCTTCGCGTTTTGGCACTGATAAAACTAAACTTCACTGATTCGTTGTTCAAGACTGACTGACTTGACTCGTTCGCGGCACAAGACTGAATGACTTAACTTCTTCGCGGCACAAGACTGAATGCCGAACTTCTCTCAAGTTCTTTTCTTCGAACCTCGCTGTTGAGTATCCGACTCCTTAGCTATCTCGTTCTGGCGTGTGTGGCTCCTGCCACTGTCTTCCTCTACTTGGGTTTTTTCCATTGCAGGTGTTCACTTCTAGCTAGACATCGTCCCGTTAGTACATGCAAATATAAGAAAGAAACCTATTAAAGAATACATCACGCCACTTTATTAATATGCACACAATTTCTAGTGCGCAATTAATAATAACCTTGAACCTCATGACGATAAAAACAACTCATGGTTGGTATCGTCACCCCAGTAGGAATGAGTGTCTACATTACCTGTACCTATGTGTAGTGTAATGCCTATGGTTTCTTGCTATAAGAAACACACTCTGGTTGTCCTATGTTATTTTATATTTGGAGTTAAGCTTTTATCTTTATATTAAAATATATCTTACCCCACATATTCTAATATATCTAGCATTGATAATAAAAGATATTTATTCAGCTTAGTAGAAAACAGTTTATTTTATTAAATGTGTATGTTCTCTAAAACACATTTAAATAAATAGTATTTCAATCCAAATATATTTTAATAAAGAAAGATCAAAAAAAGAAATTAATATTTATATTCTTATTACTAAAAATTCATTATTCTTAAACCTAACTTAATAACTATAACTTAGCCTACAAACGACGTGCCTATCTACACCTTCCTCGGGCATGTCCTCACATCCCTAATGCCTACTTGGACATTCTCCCTTACTCTGGGTCGACCTACAACCCAGCGGGAGCCTGAAAAGAGAATGATTACATTAGTATTAAACATGTAAGGGCAAAACTTCGCAGTAGTTTTGGTCCTTTGTGACGTAGTGGAGCAAAAAACTACTTGGGCTTTTGTTATTGATATCAAATACTATCGTTTGAGATTGGTTTAGTTCACCCCCTAAAATACCTTGAATACCTTGAATTTTGGGAATGTTTTTCTTTAGAAATTTTTGTATAAAAACGTATAAATGTGAGACCGGTTTTAGGTTGAATCGGGTACGAGGTATTTTGAAAATTGAATATGTGATAGGGTAAAGTGTACCCCTATCGCAACCTTTTTTTAATAACTTTTCATGCCCAATCTGAAAATTGCTCAGGCAACATAGATTTGCAAATCGACCCATGCTTATATATAATAATCTTAACACCGAAAAGTTTCACAGACGACATCCGTATTTTAAGGTAGCGATATGTTGGTACGTATATCAGAAAACAGAATTTATTTTTTTTTCACAAACAAAAATTATTGTTTTTGTCAAACAATATTGCTAAGGACGTATGCTTTATATATATATATATAAATATATATTTATGTACACTGTATATATCTTTTAAATTCGTCTTATTGTTTTGAATTTTTCAAGATCCCTTTTTTCGACTTCGAAGCCAAATTGAAAAAAAAAAACCTAAATGTGATGGAAAAAAATTGACTTTTGATATGTGATCAGTATTTCAAAATTATTTCGAAATCATTTATTTAAAAGTTATACATCATACTAAGCCATAAGATATTTTTTGCGGCACTGTTTTATCTATAAAAATAAGTTTCGTTCAACTTTTTGGTTTGAATAATAATTATTCTCTGACCTGACTAAAGTTGTGAAAACAGCAATTAGTTTCAATTCCTGATTTGAATACATATTCCTCCCACTTTTGTTTAAGTGGATTTGTCAATCTCATTTCCTCAAGCAGTCATTGTATTTTACCACCTTAGTGTGGATTTTATATCTCCTATAATAGTATTCTAAAGTTTCACATCCGGTTTATTTTGGAGTAGAATATTGTTGTTCTATATCGTTTTTATTAATAAATAACGTCCATTTCTGCTTCTTATTCATCATTGGATAGAACTTTTGTCTGTTACTTTAATTTGATTTGAATTGTAATTTATTTAAATATATATGCAGATATTTTGGTCTAATTTCATCACTTCAATTGATCGATAGAAGCTCGGTCAAAGTCTTTTCAAGGGCAACATGGCCAATTCATTTTTTTGTTTAGTTATTGTCTTGCGGAGGAAATTTAAGAAATTTTAAAAAAAATTAAAAATTGTGTTGATTAAAAAACAGATTCTAATTTTCCGCAATATTTTCTGGAAAAATTGTTGTTTATGGAAAAAGTAGTTTTAAGAAAATACAAATACAAGGATATGACAAGTTTCCTTAATAAAATTAATTTTAAGGATGTAGTCTGGTAGACTAGAACGTCTCAAAAATTTCATTAAATTTTTTTATGTATTTCAAAAGTACAAATGAAGGGCTTATTGCAAGAACCACATAAAAAATATTTTGAAATAATCGACTCAAAAGTTTTGAAAAAATTTCTTTTTGTACGAAGAAATGGAATTGAACACGGAAACGTTTACAAATAGTTTAGAAAATTAATAAAAAATAGACAAAATTTTGGACTAATTTTTAATCAAATCGTTGGAATCATGCATTTTTTAATACCCTTTCTATTAGAATTCAAACTCTTCAAAATACTAGATATTTTTTAATAAAACCTGGAATAATATTTAATACAGGTTGGATTAGTCTTTAAAAACAGCGTTCGGCTTGGTTCGGTTCTTATGCATGTTTGTCATTTCTTTATACATGTGGCTTCATAGAGCAGTTGGTAGAGCCAAAAACTCATAACCTAAACGTAGTGGGTTCGAATCCTACATGTTTCGTTAATTTTTTATATTTGTAAAAAATATTTTAATACAAGCATGAATTAAAATTAAGTCCCATGAGAGAATAAAAATCAATTGTAATATATACAGTTGATTAAATTTTAATACAGTTTCGGTGTCGTCATATATACAATACAGGATTTATTAGAATTTAGTCCAAGATTTTTGAGCGTGCATTGAGTAATGTACTTAGCCTAATTTTTTAGATCATGTGGCTTATCACGTTATTGCAATAAGCACTTCAAATATTGAGCGTATACTGTAAAAATTTCTTACTAAAATTTAAAATATTAACGTAGTTAGCACATAGTTAAGAGTGCCTCATAATTGCGCGCTGTATGTTATAAAATATAAAACAAACGTTATTCTTGTAACAACGTTTTTTTGATCAGCTAAAACCGGTATTTTAAAAAATTCTATCAAAAAAATTGGTTTGAAATTTCAAAGCTTTATTCTACAGTGCCATTGTATTTATTCTACAGTAATCTACAGTGCCATTGACACTCGCAAGACGTTGAGTTGTTTGTATGTAATAATTGTTTTCTATTTTTTTTCCGCGATTTTCAACAAACAAAAAAAAAAAAAGCAAATAAAAAAGCAAGAAGTGGAGTTGTTTATATGTAATAATTTTTTTCTATTTTTTATCGCGATTTTCAACAAATAAAAATAAAGAGAAATTTTGAAAACGTATGCTTACAAGTCCGATATTTTGTTATTTTTTAATGAAAATGTTTAAATCTTCTACCTGAATGAATGATCTTCTATCTTCTAAACTTGTCTACAGAACAAAAATCTTTTTCAAGTTTTTGTTTCAAATGACTTCAAGTGCCGTTATTACTTGGGCCAGCAACACACCTTGTTTATTAGGAGTCGTTAATTTTTTTTAAAGTAGGTAATATTTTTGAAATTTTTAATTTATTGTTGTTTCTTAAGCCCTTGTTAATTTATGTACAAAATTAAAGAAAAAATTGGACCATTGTTTTTCAAAGAAAAAGTATTGAAAAAAACTATTATAAACAAAATAGTAAGAAACTTTGTAAGGTCTTTTTGCTATAAAAGAGTTATTTAAATCTTGTAAAGCATTCCATTGTGGAACATTCGGCAGAAAACTAGGTTTCATACAAGTTTTCTACAAAAATGTTTGTTTTGTTTTTTTCTAAGGAGATAGTAACTTACAACAATGCATTTTTACTATGTATATGTAACATTTTTACTATCCAAAGTCATAAAAAAGGACATCTTGAACTCTATTGATATTAAAGATGAGGGTCAACAAGCCAAGCATTAGGTATAAAGTAAATATAAGTAGACGGTTGTTTATGGCAAAATATTTTTATGAAAGTTTACTGCTGCTATTCACATATATATAAACACACACACACACACATATATAAAAGCAGATGTAGATTTGTGCTCAATTTGACGTTGCTCTCTCTGCGCAGCTCTTTGCAGAAACAGCTGTTAATGCGTTCTATTAAAAGCTTTTACGTTTTAGCCATTTCTGATATTTTAACACAATGAGAGCAACGTTTTGTGTTCTATACAGAGAAGATAAGTTTTACTCAGAATCTTACGTTGTTGATGAATAGTGAGAGTTTAAAAAGCTCTGGATGGTAGAAGGATTGAGTGTGTTTGTGTGAAGGAAATCTCAAGATGTGGTGAAAAGTGGTCAAGACAAAGCATCAAATATACTTATGCGGAGAAATATGAAGATGCTGTGAATGCCGTCGGTAGATTATTGTTGATGGTTAGGATACTTAAGATTGCCGACGGGAAAATATAAAAAAATTTTCAAAAAAAATGTGTAATTTTTGTAGAAAGAATAGTTTAAAAAGAGCTCATATTCGTTAAAAAAGCTCAAAATTTTTTTAAAAAAAAATAAATTAAAAGAAAATTGTGCCGAATAAATAACATAAATTTTGTCTAAGTGGGTAACATATTTCAATAAATATATATATAAATATACGTTTATATACAACTTTAAGTATCCACTTTGGGGGTGGACTCTACCGCATATTATTGCTCTACATAAAACTAAGAAGAAAACCAAGAAAAGCCCGCTTGAAATATGAAAAAAAAAACAAAAGGATTACATATAAAAACAAGTAAAAAATGAAACTAACGAACGAGGACGTAACCATATTCAAAGGACTGCAATTTATGACCAGCTTCTGTAAAGCTGGTTCTGGTAACATTTAGCCAAGTCTCGCCATTTACTAGCATGTTGGATGTCTGTCTAATATTTTTCTACATATTTTTTGTAAGTTTTTATATTATTTTTCGGGAAGGTTTCATGGTGAGACTCCACATTTACACACATACTCGTATGCACACATACATGCTCACTCTCAATTTCAATAGGTTTGTGCCAGCAGACGAAGCAGCCAAAAGCATTTGCAAAAGCAAGAAAGCTTTTTGTGGCGCACCAATGGGACCACGTTATGCCCCTCCAGCTACCACTCCACATGCCATTGAGACACGACCCACATGCACACACTTAAACAAACTAGCACACTCTATTGACTCACACACACACACTTACAAATAACTGACTGCGCGCTGCTACCTGATGCGCTGCTCATGCTACACCATCTGTAGCTGACTCCGTAGAAAACTCGACCCGCACTGACACCAGCGTGGCTAACCCTTTATCGCACATGGGTTTCCTTACAGGACCGCATATTTAGGTTTTAGTAGGTGGTGTTGCGCGGTGGCATTCATTTCCACCACGTTATCACTGCAAGCCAAAACGAAGTATTCGAAAGACTTTTTATGCGATGCGAGCCATGGTTGCAGTGTTACTCTGCCAAGCTTTTGTGCACCAGGGTAGCAGCGGGAAGACGTTATTGGGCAGATGGCATTGCATTTACTTTTATTGTAAATTTTTTACTCTGAAGATGATATTTTTTTCTTTAATTCTATAAAACTTTAATGCATTTGAGAGTAACTGGAATATAGAGACAGCTTAGTTCACAGGGTGCTATATACAAGCAAGTTATTTAGGGTATTTACGTGATGTCTACAGTTTCTTAAGCCAAAATGAAACTAGTATTATAAACGTGTATATTTTTGTTCATATTCATCAAGACCATAATCTTGCAAAGGCTCAAAGTCGCACTACCGGGCGTATGAGTAACATTATTTAATTCGTAAAACAAAACAACGATAGTGTAAATGTGGCATGAATATCAATGTATTAACATTATAATCAAATATCAGAGAAAAATGGATATCATGACTGCTACATTGAAGACTATAAGTATAAGAATTATATGAATTGATTGAATTGGATTTAGGTAACCAATAAAAAGCTTTTAAATTAAGATGATATGCATGAAATGTTGAAATGGCATCTAAATTAATTATTTTTTTTTATAATTTTGATATCTGCCTTTAGTATTTTATTGCAATTTAATTTACTCCAAGCGTCTGTCTTTTCAAAGAACGAAGATCAAAAGTTTTTGATAATCGTTTATAAATTTGAAACCTAGCCATCAGTTTTGTTTTATACAAAGTTCTGTATTTGAATCCTTTTTCTCTGAAAATGCTTTTTTATCAAATGAAAGCTATTGTTATGTTAATATTTCATTTAAAATGTTTGAAATATGCTAAAAAAATATTTTCAACAAAGGTTTTGACTTTTTAACTAGCCACACTGTGTGTTTAGGCCATGAGGCCGATTTATGTCAAATAAAAGAGAAGGCAATGCTGCCAGTATGTTAATCATAGAATAACTTCACTTTATTTTAAATTGAATTTTCTTTTGCAATACATTGTAGCAATATTTTTTTAACCTAAGACACACCTATTTTCCAGTCACATTTCCAATAGATTTAATTTAACCATTCATTTAAGATTGTTGTAAACAAGTATGCAGACTTTTATTGTCTATATTCAGCCGTTTCATTGTTTTTATTCATGATGCACTATTAAACTTGATCATATTGCACTCACATGTGCTCAGTGTTTCAAGGTTTGTTTATGTTACTGACTTTACTTGTGACTAGGTGGACTATTTATTATATTCTTTTTGGTTTGTTTATTTTTTTTTTGGGTTGTACACACAAAACTATAAAGGTTTTGTATTTCAAGATGTTTTCTACATTTATATTGTTCTTATTATCAAAAAAGTAATGAATAGTGAATGGAGTTATATACTAGGGAAATCTTAAGTAGATTTTAAATATTCACGAAATTTTAAAATAAAAATTTTGTATAAAAATTTCATGAAGAATAACTATCTTTTTCTAAAGCAACTCCGTTCTGCTTCCGGAAGTTCCTATCGTACAAGTTTAAATATTTCGTTTTCACATTTTTTAACACATATAAATGCCACATTTCTAAATGCAGTTATGTTATTCCAATTGAAAGTGTTTTATAGCTGAAACCAATCTGATATAGTGATTTCTGAAAAATATGTGATTATATAAAAGTATGTGCATTAAGGCGGGTCAAATTTTAAATCATATTATTCTAAAAATTTTTCGCAAAGAAACTCTACATTTTTGATAAACTCTGGTCCTCCGGATTTTAATAGATAATAACATAAACACAAAAATTAATTTTTAAACATTTTTAATATAATAATGACAGCGAAGAAAGTACGAGAGACCTTAAAACTATTTCTGTATAATTTAAAAGCGCTGAACACGATGACACTAACAGTTTTTTCCAACTCATTTCATTTTGCTATCTCATCTCTTCTTGCGTCGATTTGTGTAACATACTGTTTGAATCGCATAGCAAAAAAAAAAAAAAAAAAATAAAAATACATTATTTAGAAATAGAATAGCATCTATCCTATGCTATTCTAAAGTACATTAAAAGTAAGAAAATAGTAATAAAAAATTTTTACGAATCCCAGCAAACTCTTAGAGCAGATAAGAACCAATCTGTATTTGAATTCAATTCTTTATTTTGTTTGCCAAGATTGGTTCTGGTTTTTGGATATACTTTGGAGTGTTTTGAATTTTTGTGTTTTTTAAATACTTTTACCAAACAAGTCATAACGTTTCAGCATGTTTTAAATATTTGAACACTAGTTTTTGAAGTAAAGTTTACAGAATTTTTAATGCTTTCCAAGATTGTCAATAGTTTTTTTATTTGTTTCTGTTTTTGAGATTTACAGCCCTATTCTGGCAAATTAACAAATTGTCAACCAGTATTTTGAATATTTCTATGTGTTTGTTGTTTTCAATACATAATTTAGAGCTCAAAAAATAAAATTTTTCAATGCAACTGTCAATAAATGAAAAGCAGTTGACAATTTTTATCAACATTTTATATTTTTGAGCTTCAAATTTCGTTTTGAAATAAAAAAACTACAACAACCACATAGAAATATTCAAAATACTGTTTAACAATTTGTTAATTTGCCAAATAGGGCTGTTAGTCTCTCAGCATACAATTTTAGAAAAAAAATTTTCTTTGAAAATTTTCTTTGTGTAAGTATATTCTTAACATTTTATTTTGTTAGGTTTGGTAAGGTTGAGGAGGTAGCCGTTGTGTGCGAAAACATAACTCACACGGTTAGAAATATTGGAATTAATTTTAATACAAGCAAAGTATTACAGAGATTTTCAATAAAAAAAATATTAAATTTAATGCTTCTCAATTGATAAAAAATTTTTTAAATTTATTTTGGTTTACATTTTATGCAGTTCAAATATTAAAAAAAAATAATGTATATCCTTGGAGTCAATTCGACACTATGGTGAATACTGCATTTAATTTTTTAAATATGCTGTATTACATTTCAATAAAATTTTGTATTAAATTTTAATACAATTCAAATATTACAACGATAAATATATCGCTAATATATACCATTAGATATATTATACAATTTTGGTGTGATCATATACGTATATGGTCTGATCAATAAAAATGAGATTTTGTAGAAAGTTAATGATTTTGTAGGTAAAAAATCCTTAAATACATTTTAATTATTGGTGTATACATTGAAAACTCAACTGTTCTGGATGAAAGTAATACTTTATTTTACAAAATTTTTGAATTCACATACTATTCAAAATATTGTTCATCGCTTGCAATCAATTTTTCCCACCTTTCCCTTACGAAATAAATTCCGTGTCGGTAAAAGGCTTCGTCCTTTGAGACCAAGAACAAATCAAGCCATTTTTTTATACCTTGCTCAGAAGTAAAGCGTATTCCAGTGAGGGCGTTTTGCATCGAAATGGTAGTTGGATGGCGCCAAGTCAGGTGAATATGAGGTAAAGCTTCCCAGCCACTATTCTCCAGGTATGACTGGTATTTGACTGCTACAGCAACATGTGGAAAATTACAGACTCGTGCCTGGTCGAATATTCTTGCCGTTTTTCTGTCAATGGTAGCGTAAATCCAATTAATTGTTGTCAGTAAAGCTGTAACGTAATGGTTTGACCTGATTTCAGCAGCTCATAGAAGGATCGCTCCCTTTTGATACCACCAAATATTGAGCATTACCTTAGAGCTTTGGTATATTCGGCTTTGACATCGATAAACCTGGCTTACTGGGTTTCAAATATAATTTCTTGCGCTTCGGGTTATCATAATGTATCCATTTTTTATGGCCAGTAACAATTCAGTGCAAAAACGACTTTGCTTTGAAGCGTTCGAGGTGCATTTCAGACATGCAAAATCGCCTCTCAACATCTCTTGGCTTCAGTTCGTGTGTCACCCAATTTCCTACCTTTCGCTTTCAAATGCCTGGTAATGGTTGCCTGTGTCACGTCTAGTGCTTTTGCGAGCTCATCTTGCGTTTGGCACGAGTCTTCAATGAGGAGGGTCTCTAATTCTTCGTCTTAAAATGTTTTCTCTTTTTGTCCTTGATGTCAAAATCGACACTTTCAAAGCGTTTAGACACTCAAAAGAATGTGTTCTAGATAGAACATCATTGCTCAAAACATTTATCAGCAAACGATGACTTTCGGCAAAAGTTTTCTTGGAAAAAAAGTATCCCAAAAATACTTTTCGCGAATGCTGTTTTGTTTTGCAATTTTCGAAATTTTTCATGAGGGTAAAAAACTTATGCGCAGAATAGGGGTGATTACGATTTCAGTGGTTCCGCGATTTGAGCATGCAGTACTCTTTGAAGAGAATAAAATTTGCTGAAGGATTTATCTATATATAGTTATCGATATTTCGATACCAATATTTAAATTCGGTTATATCTTTGCTAATACATGTCCAATCTGAATGATTTAGGTGTCATTCGAAAGATATTTAAAATGTTTTTAATATGAAATGAAAAAAGTTTTTTTTCTTAAATTTACAAAATGTACTTTTTCTGTAAAAGGAGCCATATAGAATTTTATCAAAGGTTGTTTGTTATATTCTAAAGTACGTATTGATATTTTACCTAATTTCTAAAAAAAAAGTGGCCCTGCCTTTTACAAATTGCACAATTAATTTTTTTTTAATGATACCCAAATTATTCCGATCGGTCAAATAGATATAGTCGAATTTAGATTAAGACTTCTTTTAGTAAAATTTTTTGAGAAATCGATAACTCGATTACTAATCGATATATCGATAAATCCTTCGGTGAATCTTATTTTCTCAATGAGCTCTTTCAAACTGCATATTCAGATCTTGGAGCCACGGAAATCGTAGTCGTGCCAATTTTTGTCTTTGTGGCTTTGATAGCTGACCGATGGCAGCTTAAATTGACATATTTGCCATTGGAATTTTACAGCTCATATTTTAGTGGTGCCATCTGTTGTAAAAGTTTCGTTTTCAATGCATACACCCAATAAGACACCTGCATCTCCACTGAGAGAAAAAAAAATTAAGCATTATGTACTTGAATTAATCAAATAGGCTATCAGCTGAGAACTGAGCAAATTTAAAACACATGATATTAAGAAAAAAATTTCTAATTCAAGAAACATTTGCTTAAAACTCTAGAATATTTTTTCTTATTCTCTGATATTTTTTGAAGTAAAAAAATTTGCTTGATTCATGAAAATTAGAGTCATTTGCTTGATTTGAGAAATTTATTTTTCTTGATATATAATTTTTATTAGTCTAAAAAATAAATAATCTTTTTAGAATTATATTTGAGCTTAATGCCAAATAAGATCATGAAGCAACAGTTTGCAACAACAACAAGTTTTTCGCAGAACAAACCACCAAGCAGGCAAGACAGGCTGCTTCGTTGATTGCTACATAAACTCTTCAGTAGGCTTCTGTGGTTTTGCAGTCCAATCACTTTGATAAGCCTATACGCACAACTTCTTTTAAAGTAAAACAGAATTATTTATGCCTTGCCTTTCAAAGCAATGTTTTTCTACTACATATTTTGCAAAAAGCAAAAGTTCGAAAAAGTTACTGCTTCCTTGAGTTGAGAAAATAATTTGCTTGACACTGGAATGTTTTCAATTATAAATTCAAAAATATTTTGAACAACCAACATTTGCTTCAGTTAAGAAAATATTTTCTTAATTTAAGTCTTGTTCCAGGTTCTAGAATCAAGTATTTTATTCTTGTTTTTATAATTAGAAAAAGTGCTCATTATAACATTTTTTGTCTATGCATTCGTTTTTAATGCTTGATTTGAGCAAATGAGGCTTAATTTTATATAGTCTTAAGTCAAGCAAAATATTTCCTTAATATAAAAAATATTTCTCGCCGTGTCCAAAATTAAAACCATTGCTGAAAAAAAAAACCAAATTCAGTGCCCCAAATTTACTAAGGAACAACTTTTGGCTAGTAGGTATTCTTTATGCTTTTTGCTTTTATTATAATATATTTGAAAATAGCATAATTTAGTTTTATGTATGTTATGAACAAAACGCGCACAAGGACGTTAGAATTAAAAAATTACTAATGGATATTGAGTCTTTCTAAGAATTACCGTAATTAAATTTTAAATCGAATTTAGCAAGGTGTCATTTTTTCAAAATTTTTAAGATAAGCAAATAACTTTAAATTGATACTTATATGGAAGACAAAGCCTTCAGTGACAATCTGTGTTCTTTTTTATTTTTTTTATTTAATAGTTTAGGGGATAAGGGGTTGTATATAGAGCTACCTTGGAAGGAATCACTCTCAGTCAGTCGTCTTTTTCTGCTAAAGTCTTTTCTTCAGACAAGCTTTCTTGATGGAATTTGATGTAAGTAATGAGTCTTTATAAAATACATTATATATTTTATATACAAAAATTTTTCGGATCGTTCAGATATCAGGTATATAAATATCCAATTTGCGTGCACACCTCTAAAACTAAGTCGATTTTAGAGTTATTAACCATTTTGAAAAGACATTCTAAGCAGCTATTCTAAACGGCATCGATATGGAAACTAAAACAAATACCTTAAAAAATATGAACAGAAAACTAAATCCTCCTTACAAAAACTATGGTGTTTTTGGGCATATTCAGAGAATGGTGCACACCCCTAAAACTGCTTCAAATTAAAAACTAAGTAACTTTACTGTACATTCATTGAAGGATCAAGTTTAAGAAGCTGCCTCGATATCATGTAAAGGATCAACGTCAGTGCAGTAAATTATGTGTCACTCTTTTACCCTAAAGACCCCTTCAGTTAAAAGGTTATTACTCCAGAACGGCTTGTGCTAGTTAAATTTTTTTAGCAGTTTTTAAGAGCTAATGAAATTTACTGAGAAACATGTTACAATGGTTTTCTAGAACAGAGTGATTGAAAAAAGTTATAGCAATTTAAATAAAAAATTTATGTAATAAACTCCCTATTTGTCATTTATCGTGATTATTTTGAAATTAGCCAACGAACGTTTTTTTTTTAATAATTTAATTTTTTCTCATACGTTACCTTCCTCAATTTTATAATTAAAATTCATTCGAAAACAAGCTAATCTAATCAAAGAATAAAATACAAGAAAACATTCACAGAAAGCAGCACATTCAATTAACACATTCATGAAGCACATTCATACCTCAAAGCTCGAGCTGTCACCCATTCATTTTTCACGATCAATACGAAAAAATTATTGTAGTTGAAAGGCGCAACGTAGTCACATCGTTTCTTGTGTATGTAACATATACTAGTATCGTATTACAAGCTGGTTTTAGAAACGTTGGGCCACGCCCCCTAATTGCAAATAATTGCAAAATGCTAGAACAAAAGTTGCCGGCTATTGTCATATCTATTATAAACCGCAAAAACTATACGTTTTTTTAAAAAAGCTATTTTTGACACCTTGCTAATCGAATTATAGATTATATTGTGGAATAAATCATCATTCTATTAACATTTTAAAAAATCAAAAATTGAACATACAAATTTTCTTCGTACAAGAAATCCCCACTTTTGCTTTTAAGTCTTCAAATCAACTTGAGTATGGTGAAAAAGATGATTCGACGACTTAAGTCAAATATAAGTCGCCAAATTTCTAGATTTAACTTAAACTTAAGTATGGCTAAAAACTTAAGTTTTTATTGTCAAACTGGCCCTACGTATCTGAAGAACATGTCAAAATTTTCACGCTCGTTTTGCCATGTTTTTTTTTATATAAATTTGAGTGGAATTTCACATGAAACCGAACAGAGTACAGATGCTTTAACGAGAAAGGCACAATCAACTAAACATATTTGTCTTTTGAAACATTGCTGCGGCGTTAAACTTATCCTCTAAAGTATCCCCTTCTTGCATATCATTTAGATTTAAGATCAAGATCGTTAAATTGGAATTAAAAATAACGTGTGGGAAAAATGTTGTAAAATTCGTCCAACATATTTTGTTTTTTAAATAGATTGATTATGAAATCATGCATGTTTATTGAAATGAATTTTCAATTACTGATGATATACTTGATTATGATTCCATACACTTTTATAGTCGATTAATCTCGAAACACTTGAAAAATACCTGACAGCTCTGCCACGAGTATAAAGCAAGTTAGAATATTAACTTATGCTATGTTCACACTAAGAGCTAAATGCGCATTTAGAGCATTTACTATGTATATTTGTCCCTGCTACTCCTACAACGAACAAATGCAGCTCGTAAGTGTGGATTTCGTAAATGCGCATTTAGCTCTCAGTGTGAACATAGTATAAGAATAGGTTAAGAAAGTTTAAGATTTAAGAATAATCTTAATATATAAAAGGCAAGCATGCTGCTCCGTGCCCAATAACTCTCAAACTGTTCAGCCTGAAAGTATGCATATCTTAATATATAAAAGGCAAGAATGCTGCTCCGCACACAGTATTTCTTCAACTGTAATTATTTTTTGACAGTAAAGCACTATTACAAGACACACTGTTCTCAAAAATGTTCAGCGTGAAAATATATAATATATTTGATACTTATTAGTGACAATACTAGGTTTTTACAATAGTAAGTTTTTGATCTAACTACCTTTTAAATTCTGCTTTAATTGGTAAAGTGTTATTTAAAGTAGTACATTTGTATTTTTCAAAAATTAATTGAATAAAAAATCAAGCTTTAAAAAGAGAAAAAAGTGCTTTCGGCAAATGGCTCCAAAAAGGAAAAGTGCGGAGGACTATCGTAGGAAAGGCTTTTATACTAGTATGTGTCATAAAATGGAATATTTGTAGGAAAAAAGAAGTAATGAAAGTAGTCAGCATTGAATTTTTATTGCAGTTTAAACTTAATTTAGCAATTTAAACATATCTGAGTATGTCACACCCTGTACAAAAGTACGGGATAAACTCCATCTTTGAACTGCAGCTGCTGAATATTTAACTAATTCTTGTTATTATGTCTCTGAGATTAAATCTTGGAGCAACGCAGTAAAACCTTGCGCCAATACTACGTTACCACAGCTGCCCACACACGGTGCTTGCATTAATTTACCCTCATTTGTTGCTGTTAGGTACACCTTGAATTCGAGTGATATTAAAACTTTCTAAGAGGACAACTCAGGCAGCTCAGCAAAGATTCCAGCAAACTCAAACATACACACACAGTCCACAAACACACACACACACACACACACACATACACTCAAACCAAAGTATACACGAGAAGTTACCACACAGTTACGGAGCTTCCAAATAAGTTTTGGTGTACAAAATAATCATAATAACGAACGACACTTTAATGGTGCCACTCCCGATGCTGAATGAGTGCGGACGACCGAGATGTTCATGATGCTGATGCTGATGACGATGATGGTAGTGGTGGTGTCATTGCTATTGGTATTGGTGATATTTTGGTGTTAACCCAAAATAGATTGGCAAGAAGACGACGTTACAGACGCCAAACGTCTGCCGACAACCAGCAGTGTTACTATAAGATTTTATTTTTGCTCTTGTCTCCTGCCAAAGATGTTTCCTGCTGCTTGATATGAATTTCGGCTGCTAGGTTTTGTAGGAGCAATAAAGAGAGCAGCGCAGGAGAATAGAAGATAGAAAAGAAGCGCCACGTCAGAGGTAGTGGCAGGGAGAGTGTAAGAGAGAGAGAGAGAGAGAGCGAGCGAGCAAAGCATAAAGTTTTCTTATGATTCTACTTGCTAGCCAGCTAGCTAGAATAGCTCCTGTTTCAACCCACTCCTGTTCCAACCCAGTGTGGCTTCACTTTTGCGGGCGTTTGTTGTGTGACTGTGGCAAGGTTTTTATATTCATATTGTTGTTGTATAGCTGTTGTTGCCACTGTGTCCTGGAAGTTGGCAAAATTTTAATGAATTTCTTTAGGGGTAGAATGAGAGTAGATCTCGGTATAAAGAGACATACGTATTTTAGTGGGTTGAGCTTCTAGCTTCTTGCTGCCTGCATGCCTTGGCCGCATGAATACATGATGTTGTTGGCGGCGGGTCTAGCCAGAAAACGACCAAAATGAGCGGCTAGCATTTGGTGTTGTTGGCTGGAGGCATGTGTGGCCATGTTTTTGTGGGCAGCTGCTTTTAATTTGAAACTATTTTTTAACCAACAAATTTATTCATCTTATTTTGTAGGTTTTGCCCACCACTTCGTTGGCATTCACAACCATCTGCATGCTCCCGACTGGCGTTCTTTAGGTGGCAATCCGGCGGCACTGGGACGACCAGGTTTTCCGCATGGCACGCCTTTCTTTCATCATCCACACACGGCATTCCCAGCACACGGCGGCCTAGCAAGCTCGATGGAACGGCCTGGATTGCGCGCGCTGAGTGGTTAGTTTTAAGCATATATTATGAAAATTATTTAATTAATTTGAACCTTTCTTCTTTTTCGTCGGGTTCAGAAAACCATCATCATCTCTCCACCCAACTTAGTCAATTATCGACCATTGGCGCTGCTCACAGCACCACCAGTCCTGAAGGATCACCAACCACGACAACGACAGCAGCGATGCTGGGCCAACCGCCACGTACCACATCACCGACGACTAGTGAAAATGACAACAACAACAACAATATTGACGCCGGCTTTGAAAGTGATAGTATATCGGTCACAGATTCACCGCGTAAAACGTCGTCACTACATGAGGACGATGACCGACGCAGCTCATCGCCACCGTTGAGCAGTTCCGGTGGCAATTCCGGCGGCGGTGCATTTACAGCGCTGATACAACGCAATCCTAGCATGCGTAAAAATGAGTTAATCTCCGGCTTTGCATCGCATTTTCAACCAACACAAAGCTTTAATCCTGCTCTAGCAGCCCAGCTCTTTCTGCAGAATCCTTTGCTGCCGCAACCCAGTCAATGGCTCTATACGCAGCTCTACAGCAATTATCATGATTTTCCTTGGTTTCGAACCTCGGGAAATGCCAGCAACCCGAGTGTAAGTGGACTAACGCAAAGCTTGGCGGGCGTCACAGCAGCGGCTGATGCAACCAATGGCGTCAACTTGGTAAAGCGCTGCGTCACACTGATCTCACACTCCAAGGATAATGAAAATACCAATCCAAGCGCTTCACCACCAGTTAGCTCGACGCGTCGATCGCCTTCACCGGTTGAAACGATTGACTTGGATGATGTCAGCACCACATCGCGCAGCGGCAGCAGCAGTTTTGGTCCCATACGTTGCCGCACTCCGAAGCCTAACGATGTGTGGCGCCCCTACTAGCAGCGCCGAAATACTGTGATGAGTGACGCAGTGTTGCCAGAAGTGCTGGATGACAGCCAAGAGGCTGATGTCAAAGACGACGATGCAGTTGGTCAAACATGCTAGTCAATGAAGATGTTTGTGTTGTTGTGAATCGTACCATATCGAAATGTATAGAAACTTAATTATTTTTCCCCCTTAAAATATTAAGCCCAACCATGAAACTTTTGTGCCGGGGAATCGAAAAAGGAAGTTTTAATTTTTAAGATAGTAGATAAACCAATCACATCTTTTGTTTTTAACACTCATGAATATTGACGGTTGATGAACAAATTTGTATTAAAAATTTCTAAAATGTTCTTGAACTTAATCTTAAAAATTAAAACTCCCTTTTTCGATTGCCCGGGAGAAAAGTTTCATGATTGGGCTGATTGTAGTTTTTAAGTAAAAAAGTAAAAAAAATTAAAAAACATATCGAATTTAAAGAAATTAAAACTCAACGAGTAGATAAAAATAAAATGGAAAAAACCAAAAATTGTAATTAAGAATTGCAGCAAAATCAAAGTTAGTGGTTATTTATTAAAAACTAAAAGCTTAACTTTAAGGAATTTATCACTAAGTACTTAATATTTAAAAAATAGTTAAAGAAATTATATTGAAAATCGTTAGAAAAGAAAGGGCAAACAACTTGTTAAATACGATTTACCTATTTGTAACTTATTCGTTATCTTTTATTTATATCAAATCGTTTACGTGTAAATACAAAAATGGTTAAAGCGTTATATAGCCACACCTAAAAATTTGATTTCAAGTGTGACCAAATTAGAAATTTAAACGTGAAATTTGTTTTTGTTTAAAATGTATGATTTATTATGATACTAACTTATGAACACATGGTTAATCATGAAGAATGTACAGACACTTTTAAGATACAGAAAAGTTTTAAAAAATATTAAAAAATACTTATCAATAAAGACAACAAATTTCACCATATCATATGGTTTGATACAATTTCATTTGAAATCTTTTAATTAACATTTTGTAATAAAAAGAACTAAACACGTAGCTAGCTTATATTATTTTTAGACATCAACTTTGACAGAGGCCTCTTATTTTGTAAGTAAATATAATAAAAAACTTGCTCATTACACTGATTCGGAGTTGTTGACAGTAACTTCAAATATGGCAATTATTTTCAATAGTAGTTTTTGGTGTACATACACTTCACATGATCATGAACATAATAAAACATACCCGCACCGATGGATTTTTCTCAATTAGCTCAAATAAGCGCTTTGTTCAAGGTCAAAGTTAATGATTTAATCATGCATTCAGAGACCTTTATATTCTTAATTGTATAAAATTTTGACTTAAAACCGTTAACGCAGTTATTGCAAATTTGTCCTTCTGTATTCGGGAGTTCAATCCCGAAAGCTTTTCTCGATCCTGGGATTATCGAGATTGAAAATCTCAATCCCGGGATTAGAATGGGGTTGTAAACGTTAAGAAGTAAATTATTCAAAACGTTTTTAAAACAGTTTTTTATTATTTATTACTTGAAACTAAAAAATGCAAATTATTATTTTATAAAGCAACAAAAATAAAACAATATATATTAAGGGTATTCACAATTGCGTTGTTTTCAGTGTAGTTAAAAAACTCCGTGGTATTGATATAACACTTTACCGAGCGGCTTTTTTTTGTTGTTTTACATGAAATCTTTTAAGACTAAAAGTGTGATATTTTTAAGTAGCCTAATGAAATGATAAATGAACTTGGTTTTTAAAGTTTCATAAACAACCAGTTATTTTCTAATTGCAAAAATGCAAGAAGCTCAAAATGCAAGTTTAACTTTTTTATGCCATCTTATGGCCATATAAAAGGCAAGCACGCTGCTCCGTGTCCAATATCTCTCAAACTGTACCCAAAAATGTTCAGCCTGTAAGTATGCACAGAAAATATATTTGATACTTATCAGTGGCAATATTGGGTTTTTACAATAGTAAATTTTTAATCTAACTACCTCTTTTTTTCATCCTTTTATAAAAAACGTTATAACTAATTTAATGAAATTATTTTAAGTCAATTGTACCAAAAAATATAATTGTACCAGCCTCGAAACGACACCTGAGTTGCTACGTAAAAATCAAGCTTTAAAAAGAGAAAAAGTGCTTTCAGGAAAAGGCTTCAAAAAGAAGTGTGTGGAGGACCTATCGTAGGACAGGCTTTTATACTAATGTATTAATAAAAATCAAATTGGATATTTAATTTATTTGCATAGTAATAAAAAGCTATAGGGGAAGGTTCCTAACCACAAATTCTATATTAAAGGGTGCGTGCTTATAATTGCGTTTTTCAACTATGACAAAAAAAAAACTACAATACCATACAATTGTGAATACCCTTATTGTTAATAAACACAACAAAACTTAAATTATATAAACGACCAGAAAATTGTATATATTTAGAGAACAAAAAAAAAAAATATAAAAAAATAAAATACAGAACAGTTTAAGGTGTTATTATATAAAAATTAAACAGTTTTTTTTTAAACTCAATCTTGATGTTTTTTTGTGTTTATGGCAAATTAAGGTTGGAAAAGGCCTTACAAAATTAAATTTATTGTTTTTATTATTTTTAAAGTAATGCATTACAAATATAACCCGCTGATGACAAACACCGTTCCGATTCTATGCTAATTGGAGAAATAGTTGTACGATAATCGTAAGCAATTTGTATGTTTCGATCACGACTGCCTTCACCACAAAACAAAATTATTTCCTAAGTCAAAATACCTGACAATTTTTAAATACATAGCTGACTTCCCGATGTTGGAAATTCTTTTAAAACTTTGCAAAGTCACAGATTCACAATCATCGTCCTAACAATCTTTTTCAGCCTCAATAAAAGGTTTTACTAATTCTATATTCATATCAACTTAAATTGAAATGGTTGCATTTACATGAATATTTCCAATAGAAATTTTTATTTAAAAATCTTGGGATCCAGAAAAGAAAATCCTGGGATTTAAAAGGGCTTCAATCGTCCGGGATCTCGGGATTGACTTCCCTAGTCTGTATATCTGTGATCGCGATAACAGCCGCAATTTCAAAGCTATCGTAACGAAATTCTATAAATGAGCTTTTTATTAGAAAATAAAAATCAAGTTTGAAAATGGCCAAAATTGAATGGAAACCACGCTTACCTCCCATACAAAGCGAGTTCATCAAAACGGTAAAATTTTTTTTAAATTTCACAAAAATTTATATAATAACTTCAAATTTGGCACATATGCTTTAACCAGTAATATGCACTTTAAGTACAATATTTGTAAAAATTCCCATACAAAGTGACTTTATGAAACCAGTAAAATCTCCTTAAATTCCACAAAAATTAGTACAATGGCTTTAAATTTTGCAAATTAGTTTTAATTCTAACTATGCACTCGATGTTTGCAATTTAAAAATATATTGAAAATTGCGCCCACCGCTAACACAAAGTGACGTCACCATAATAGCAAAGCCTTTATTAACATCCAACCTTTATTCTAAAAACATTAATGTTTAAACATGAGAGCTCTGAGTTTCAAATGTGAAATTATTGTATAAAAACCACGTCTTATAAAAATGACGTCGCCAGTCAAAGATAATTCTTTACTAGATGTCCAGACATACACTGAATGTATCAACTATTTTAAAATTTTTGAAATGCATGCGATTACCTTTATCTTTGCTATCTACTGGCATGGTTTTGGTGTTTTAAAATTGCATAAGATTCATATGGAATTTGCTACAACCAATATTGATAACGATAAAAGAAAAACCTTATTTACAAAAGAACGAAGACTATTTCTATTTATTAGGGTTTCTGAAAAACACTCGTTTTTAAAAACCAGCTATTTTGCTGTTTTATAATTTTAAAAAACCAGCTGTTATCACCTGTTTGATTGTTTTTTCATGACTTATAAAAATTTGTGTATATAATAAATATGATTTTATCGAATGCTTTTAATTTTAGTATACATTTTATTTTTTTATGTTGATTTTATATGATTTATATACAAATTCTAAGTGTTTGATAGTTAAAATCATGCTTGATTTTAAATAAAAATTCTAGTTCTTGATAGTTTAAAATCGTTATTGAGCTTTAGGTCAAAGTTAGCTTTAGGAAAGATTCGTTAGAACTTTGACCTAAAGCTCAATAAACGATTTTAAACTATCAAACAACTAGAATTTGTATTTAAAATTAAGTATGATTTAAACTATGAAACATTTAGAATTTGTATTTAAATCATATAAAATCAACATATTAAATAACAAGGTCATTTAGAAAAAAAAATTTAATTTTATGTTTTTTTAATAATACTTAAAAAATACAAGTGCTGAAAATGACTTGTCAGAAAGGCGTGATCTTATTTTTTTGTCTAAATTAGCACACACTGAAAACACTTTTTCCACTTCTGTAGATGTTGGGTTAACAGTCAATGCTCTTATCGAATTATTATCTTCTCCGGGAGCTACTGCTTGTGATTAATTTTTCTGAGGTAATACATTAACCCATTTCCAATACATTTGTCCATTTTCAGGAAGGAAATCAGGAAGATCGTTGATATCATATATTACTTTGATCATTGGCTTTTTGAAAATAGTATTCAGCATCACTAACCGTAATTTCAAGGGGTGGGGGTAAGGGGTGTGATTGAAAAATACTTGGCCAATAGACCTTTCTTGTAAATAATATTATATATTGTACATAAATACAGTTTAAAAAAAAAGTAATGATTAGGTCTTTTAGCCAAAAAAACAAAGCTGTCTTTTGCAATAAAAAAATCAAGACCTGGCAACACCTGAATGATCGAACGTTGGCGCTCATCCCATACCATAAAATCCCAGACAAATGAAAAATATCGCATAACATGTGAATTTACAAGATTGTTTAAATAAAAAAATGTCTTTATTGAATTTTTGCGATTTAAGATTATTTATATAATATTTAGTAATGATCAATATTCGTTGTAATCAAAAGTAATCAATATTTGTTTTGTAAGAAAATTACTACTTTACTATTAGTAAAAAAAATCATTTTTCATAATTGCACTAAATTTTCACCAATTTATTCGCGAAACAAACGAATAAAATCAACCAAAGTGTAAAACTATGATATCACGCACAAAGCAAGTCCATTCCTTTTGAAAGCACAATAGAAATGAGTGAGACACTGTCGTTTGCCGGTAAAATTTGACATTATGTATTTGTATGAAATTTTATGGTATAAATCGAACATTTGATTTTTTGACATAACGGGAAAACAGATGGGGTTTGAAATTTTTTGATGACGGATTTAGAATCAAGGGAGACCCTAATTACTCTAGAAATATACTTTGTAAAAAAAAAATTCAGTCATTTTTGCAGCGCGGTATAAAATGGGTTAAGCTCTTCTTGTAAAGTTAGATTTCCATAAGTTGTGAAATTATCTGCAGTTGTTTTGAGTAATTTCAACATCAATGCTTCAATTTATCTCATTTGCTACTCATTTCGGTAAAATGAATTGCAAATTCAAATTAGAATTTGTATGGTAAATGAGCCAATTTCGCAATTCATTTCGAAGTTTTGGCCAAAATGAGCACATTAGCTTATGTGTGAACGTATACGTATATAAGAATAGTAAACTTTAATAAGTATAATATGGACTCAAACATCGGTATTTATTTATAACAATCTGTAACTTAATATGGATTTATTCTTCGAATTTAAATTCGAATAGATAATCGAACCCTACAAATCTGCAGGACCTGATGGAATCCTGATGGCCATGATGCAACATGCCCTTCCTCAATCTTCACTGGTTGTCTCAAGACAAGATATGTTCCAAAAAATTTGGAGAGAAGGTTGAGTTATCTTCACTCCCAAAGCTGGGAAACCGATACACTCAGCGCCAAAGGATTACAGGCCTATTAGTCCCTCATTGTTTATGACGAAAACGCTTGAGAGAATACTAGTTCTCCATATAAGAGAATCAACGATGCCAATCTATGTAGTATGCAAAACGCCTACCTTAAAGGTAAAGCAGTGGAAACAGCACTGCATGAGGTGGTTTCAGTCATAGAAAAAACCCTTCATCACAAAGAATATATTTTAGCTACTTTTTTGGACATCGCAGGCGCATTCAACAATGTGAATACAGATTCCATAAAGAATGCTTTAGTAGACCAAAGAGTCAACAGTAAAATAACCCAGTGGATTTATAAAATGATCAACAGCAGACGTATAAGCTCACAAATGGGAATGAGCGTGGTGAGGAAAGAGGTCACAAGAGGTCACGCACACCGCAGGCAGGAGTCATTTCCCCAATGCTGTGGCTAATTGTGGTTGACAAAATTCTCTCTACACTCAAAACTGGTGGAACAAAAGTGGTAGCCTACCCCGATGACGTCGTCATCCTAATATGCGGGAAATACCTGCAAACTGTTAGCGAACTAATGACTGGGGCATTGAATAAGCTATCGCGGTGGGCAGAATTGAATGAACTGGGTGTAAACCCAACAATGACCGAACTCGTTCTGTTCTCAAGAAGAATGAAACTAGAAAGTTTCACATTACCGAAACTGAACGCAGTAACTCTGAAGCTTTCCACGGCAGCTAAATACCTTGAAATTATCCTTGATAACAAGCTGAGCTGGAAACGCAACACAGAAGATAGAAGGAAAAAAGCACTATGCGCTCTTTACGCATGTCAGAGTGTCTTTGGCAGGAAATGGGGTCTGCGACCGCACATAATCCATTGGATGTATACAGCAATCGTGAGACCTATTCTCACATACGGCTCTCTTGTATGGTGGACGCTAGCGCACAAAAAGAGCTACCTTAGCTCACTAACAGGAGTCCAAAGGTTATCATTAAACATCTGCACGAGTGCGCTTGAAATGCATTTCAGAACACTGATTTGTGGAGCAAGCGTTGGTTACGTTCGGCTTTCATTAATTAGAACAAACGTAACACTACAGAGAGCACTCGTCACGTGAGCACAACAAAAACAAAAGAAAACCAAATCAATGTTATGCTTGAGTCGACAGAGAAGAGCGCAGCAGAACGAAATGACTTGAATGTTATGTGAACGCCAAAAAAGGGGATTTTCTTATTATTTATTGAAACTATAATAAGAGATTTTTTTATTATTTAAATTTAAAATAAATAAATAAATAATATAAGTCTACAAATTTCGTATCCGGTAAACCCATTCTTATTCCTATATGTACGTTTAACCCTGGTTTCAAATCTGTACTCAGTTTCCTCCTATATTGTAACATTTTCAATTTACAGGGTTTTTAACGTTTTTGGCACGTGTTTAGTATTATTGATCTAAAATCTGTACTAATCACCATAAAATAAAACATATCCTTTAGTATTTTAGAAAAAATATCAGCTTTTCAATCCATACAGCAACACTATCGTGTCATGTGCGGTAGTAGAGCAAACATTTTAAGATTATCCAACGAAATATCAACAAATTTTGTATATTTGTTTTGTTTTTTTGTTCAAACTTAAAACGTAAAAATTAAATGAAACAAATAATTGTACCTATATTTTAATTTTGAAAAAAAAAAATTCATCAAGAGCCCCCTCCCATTGGTAAATCCTGACTACGGCCCTGGCATAAAATACTGGCGTTATTTTTCATGTACCTTAATTATTTCTAAAAAATTCGAGTTAAAATGATTGAAAAAATACCCTCCGAAATCACATAAAATAATACTTAAATATGCAAAATACAATATGATATGCATTAAAAAAATCTTAAATCTAAAATATGCGCTAAAAAAAGGTAAAATATGCAAAAAAAATATTTTTCTTATATTTTATTATCGGTTTAAAAAAATATTGCATTTAATTAACAAAAAAAAAAACAATTCATTTTTAAATACATATGAAATTAATTTATTAAAAAAAAAAAAAATAAAGTGCATTTAAAAGTACCTAATTATTTTAGTTATCTTTTTCCGTATGTCTTATTAAATTTTAATGGTTGCAAATCAAAAAAAGCAAAATATGCAAAAACCACATGAATTTATTGTATAAAAAATATACGCAATTAATATGCAAAAATGAGCACTTTTTGTAAAATTTGCAAAACCATGGATTTATTGCAAAATATTTAAAAATATGCACTAGCTATTGAATGCCATTTAGAAGGAATTTTCATGATTCGCAAAGATAACTTAACCATTTGCGCTTTAAGATGCCCAGTAAAAACTTGGATTTGCATGAAATTCCTAGCCCTTAATCTCTTTGCCAATGTTCTGCTGCGTTAGGTGTGATCGATGCTTTTCTCGCTGTTATCAATCAATTTTGATTTATAGAACAAATAACATCGTGTTCTGGTAAAGCATGCGGCGAACAAGTTCTGCTTTGAAGCCGACGAGTGCTCTGCACTGCTCGGTTCTTGTCGTTTAATGAATTGGTTATGTTCTGCTTGACTTAACAGAGTTATGTCATGTTCTGAACTCGGCATTGTTGGCTCTACTGTTGTAGAAAAAACGAGTGCATTTGTGCAGAGGTTTAGAAATTATGCTAAATCTTCTCCCCATAGAAGAGGTTCTTAAGTGTTCGGCGACCAAAAGTCCGATTCGCCTCAACAAATCACAGGCCTGGAGAAACAGCAATTTCGGACATGCATCAATTCTGAATCTCTTTGAAACCGAGGAATCAAAAAGAGCAACCAACTATATCATACCCAGTGCGATATTTGGCACAGAATACATCACATCCATCCCTAACTGATAAGAATGGGAAGAAACTGCCGTAGAATTCAATGGAAATCTCTAATTATATACTGATGGTTCCAAAATGGAAAACGGAACTGGATCAGGTGTATATTGCGAAACGCTACAAATCAAAAAATCCTACAAACTTCCTGACAACTGTAGCGTGTTTCAGGCAAAAATATACGCTATTGAAAAAGCTGCACAGGCCATTCATAGAAAAAATGTTACCTCCACTAAGGTAATAAAAAGGGTAGTAAAACGACGAAGGCTCGAACGGTACAAAACTGTAAACTGGCACTGAACAGTATCTGCAATACCCACAACGGCACTCTCTGTTGGGTTCCCGGACATAGCAATATCGAAGGGAACGACGCAGCGGATGAACTGGCTAGGCGTGGAGTAACCGCAAGTACAAACAGAGCTATTACAGATGTGTACATTCCAATAGGCGTCGTCAAAAGGAGTATAGACCTTAAACCCAGAGATAATGCTAACACTAACTGGTCCTCCGGAGGTGACTGCAGCATATCTTAAAGGCTCTGGCTGGAGCTAATGAGAAGAAAACCGAAAGTCTTCTGTTTTTGGTCAAACAAAAAATCCGGATTCTTGCGGGAGTTCTAACAGGTCATTGCCTCATTGGGGTAAGGGCTAGTAGAATGAACATAACAGCCCCAGACTTTTGTCGGAGCTGCAAGGATCCGGAAGAAACAGAAACAATGAGTCACTTTCTATGTGAATGTCTAAGTCTACAGAATCGTCGAGTGTGATATATGTGGGGAACAGATTTTTTTTTTCAAAGACCTGGAAGATTTGGCCAACACACTGCTGCTAGACATCTGGAGGTTCATAAAAAGCACAGGCTGGTTTGAGAATTAATCGAAATAATGGTTATGAAGGTACTACGATAAAAATAAAAAGGGATTCGCAATGGACCTATAGGCCCCCGTGGAAGCGCCGGTAACGGTGCACAACCCTTTTTACCTAACCGAACCTACTATGCTATTGCAAATAAGCAATACTAAAAGCCCATAGTTTATATTTACTATTCTTATGAAATACTGAAATGCACACTGACAGCTAGTAGTTGAAAAAAGGGAATATGAAAAAGAGCTGATATAGAAAATAAAAAAGTCTTCCAGCTTTTTCGGTATTAAATTTGCTTGAGCACAATTTCCTATAAAATAATTTTTCGCTTCATCGATCAGCTGTGAATGTTATGTTTTGCAACAAGTGTTGCAAAGTAAACCGAAAAAGACCGTTCACAATTGGTGGCAAATTTTTACAACTGCACAGATTTGCAATCTCAAATGCACAAGACTGTGAATTGCCCGTAATATGTTATAAGCCCAAAGAATGTAAAAACTTTAGCAAAGTTTACTAGAGTAGTAGGGCTTCAATAAATTGTTTTTTTTTGCTCACTAACTCGATTTCAATTTATTTCTAAATACGGTAGATTGCCCCTCTTAGCTAGGCAGTATAAGCTTTATTGCTTGAAATGTACTTCAAACTTACAAGAAACACAGCTCAGCTGACGAATTCATATCATATAATTTAAGTTGTAGATACACACATAAAATACACAAAATAATTCCAATCTGAGAACATCCAATTAAAATTAATGCATAAACATTAAACACAAAAAGGGTTCACCAAGTCAAGTCCACACATGTATGTGTGAGCTCTAACTGTTACTGTAACTGTAGGAGAACTAAGCCAATCCTTGTTTGTGTTATCCTTACGAGTCACACACATAAGAAAAATTTATCTAGCGTTGAAAATTCTCAACAAATGACATCAAATTAACTTGAGTTATGAATACAGCTGCGTCCACAAAAGCTTTACGTTTTATGATAATGTAATGGAAAAGGACATAAACTAGGAATTAAGATGCACACACGCACACACCAACCTATGAAAACCCTTAATATGTCAAAGCATGCATTGTGTGTGTGTGTATATGTGTGGTTTTAAGTGTGAGGCGAACCTTTAATTTTCATTTAAAATTTACCTCATTTGACAGTTCTACTTCGCTGCTGCTGCTGCTGCTCAATGACAGCTCTGGTCGTTGTCATCTCGTCGGTAGTCAAGCAACAAAACTTATTTACTAATTTTCTGCACAGAATCCACCCTGCAGCAACGACCTATAAAAAACTATCTCAAAACTAATGTAAGTGTTTTTGTAGTTGGCTGCCAGTAGCAGCAGATGATAGAAATGAAATTCTTTTGGCAGGATATCAACACTTTTGCCAACTGTCTTTAAAGAAAAGCAATGACAGAGCAGTAGAAGACATCAGATATGAACTGGACGTATCCTGGAGTGAAGTACAAGGCTTTCCTGGCGATTCCTTGTGTTTGTGTGCTCCTTACTGGCATGCTTGTACATGATTTCAAGAAAGTAAATTCGTGATGAAATTCGTTGAGCAGGTTGAATGCTGTTGGTATGTTGGTTGGTCTTCTGCTTCGTTGGCCCAGCAAGCCAAGCATATTTTCATCGGATTTAACTAGCTGGTTTTGTGTTCATCTCGTTTATTTTATGTTTGAATTCGTCGGTTGGTCACACAAAACATGGTTGCCAGGAGTTTCTTAAACTTATGACTTAGAGCAAGATGTTAAATAAAGAACGCCAGTTGCTAATAGTTACGTGAAACAAAGTGTCGAATCATCTTATGGCGCATATCTGAATAAGAATATCTTATTTTCTCAATTATTGTAGTTTTGGCAACAGGATGAACGCTACTTCTACAGCTACAGTAGAAGAAAAGTTAAGCATGTAGTACAGAATTCCACTTTTTAAGCACCCTGTTATTAATCCTGACAACTACTGACAAACTTTTGTCTGCTTCTCAATTATATGTCATGCTCTGGTAAATCGATTGTTCTCAGTTGCCTTGGTGACACATTCAAGTCAGAACAGAAAAACTATCATTCAATTAACCCATTAATGACAACGTATGATAAATCATACGCGATAGAAGCATTTCCCAAAAATTCCTCAACTGCTGTAATGCTTTTGCTGCCAATAGTGCGAGAATGCCAAAAGCATGCTTTTTAAAAAAATAAAAAAATAAAAATATAAAACTGGCATTTAAAGCCTTTTTGTTTACTTGTTGGCGCCAGTTCGTGCAGTATTAAAAAAAAAAGTAAAAAATGCCACTCAGATGAGTTATAAACATTAAGAAAAAAGAAAATATAATTAAAAAAGTGCATTAGAAAGACGAAAAGAAAACTTTGCAATCTATCATTTTTCTAATTTTTATTTTGCTTTTTTTTTATTTCTCTACTACAACAGATCCCTTATGCATTTATGATCATACGCCTCGCCACACCCAAATACTTTGATTTTTTTTTTAAACTTCAGAGTTTTCCGTCTCCTATTAATAGAAATGTATGCTGAAAATTTTGAAAGCTAAACTCAATGGGTTCTGGTAGTGAGCATAAATGGGTTAAATGAAATTTTTTCATAAGTAACGAATGTCTTGCTTTATTTGAATTATTTTGAATTTGCTAAATTGTTGTTGCTGTTTGTTAGATTTTAATTAAAGAATAAAATTAAAGTAGCTCTTAACTAACTCCCAATATTTTTTCTTTCACCAAAACCCAAGAAAACTTGCTGAATGTATTTAAAATGTTTACAAGATTGACATTTCTCCGTTGTTGATATTTGAAATTTTATAACAGATTTAGGATTATATTAGTCATTAAAAAATGATGTCTAATGGTGATGCTACAAGTATAAATAAAATCCAAGTAGCTCTAGTTCAGCCGTTTTGATACCATAACCTGTTAGTTTACAATAATTCAGTGCGGTCGATAAACGTAAGAAGATTGCAGATTTTTGTTGTTGAGAGTTCCTCTAGGTTAGGTTAGGTTGAGACGGCAGCCGCTGTACGTGCTCAAACCAAAACTCACGTACCACGGATAACTTAGACCTATAAGGTCCAATGTGATACCGCTGTACACTTGGCCTTCAGTCCGAATGGAACCACATTGAGCTCTTAATAAAGCTTGTAAGACGTTTGACGTTTGTCCTTGACAGGTCGTCAAGCTCAGAAAAGAAGAATAATCCCAGTATTTATGCCTTCTTCTAGCGACCGCGGGACAGGAACATAGAAGGTGGGAGATAGTTTCTGCTTGGCTGTCCGAGAAAATATATGTTTCTCGTTTAGATATGACATTCTCTGAGAACCATCATTTCGGCTTGATAAAAGCTACAGTGATACGGCAGCCTACGATCTATGGAAAGAAGGTGCGATGCAGTTTTAATGCCGCAAAGCGCAACGGAGAATGGCACAACTACACGGCGACTCTGAAGGAGTACAATAAAGAAATCAGAAAAGTCAAAAGACAAAGCATTAGAACTTTCTGCGAAGACATTTCTTCCACGCCAGCCGCAGCCAGGATACACAAAGCAATGGCTAAAGGCAAAGTGGAGACAATAATGTCACTTCTATTGCCAGACGGAAGCTATACGCTTAGAGAAGAGCAACGAGCCAGTCACCTTCTAGAAACTCATTTCCCGGGCAGCACACCGGTAACTGAGTATGAGACAGCAGACAGGCAGATTACTCCAAATCAAGAAGAATGGAAACTCGCAACGAGCATTTGTACTAAGGCTCGTCTAGATTGAGCACTCAGAACCTTTCAACCATTCAAATCAGCAGGTGTAGACGGCATATTTCCTGCACTTCTACAAAAAGGTGCAGAAACTATATTGCCTCACCTAGTCAAAATAACTAGAAGCAGCCTTGCGCTGGGCTATATCCCAAGGAAATGGAGAAGGGCGATAGTCACCTTCATACCAAAAGTAGGGAAAATAGACTACACGCTATCAAAGTCGTTTAGACCCATTAGCCTTACCTCATTTGTACTTAAAACAATGGAAAAGGTAATAGATAACTATTTAAGAACTGAGATTCTGGAGAAGGCACCAATGCACCCATGTCAACACGCGTATAGGGCGGGTAGATCTACAGAATCTGCTCTATACCAGTTGGCTAGTAACATCCAGTCAGCTTTCAAAAACAAAGAAACCGTACTCTGTGCCTTTCTAGACATAGAGGGAGCCTTTGATAATACTCTCACGAGGCTGTGAAGAAGTCTTTACACAAAAAAGGAGTAAATGATATGTTCAGCAGATGGATATGCCAAATGCTTAGCACTAGAACTGCAGAAACAAAAGTGGGCAACACCACTATAAGAATCAAAACAACAAAAGGCTGCCCACAAGGCGAAGTCCTTTCTCCACTGCTGTGGAGTCTTGTTGTGGACGAATTATTAACGATGCTAACCGAGAATGGCATAAAATGTCAGGGTTACGCAGACGACATCGCCTTAATAGCGAGAGGGAAGTTCGAGGATACACTCTGTAACCTGATACAGAGAGGACTGTCAGTAACAAAGGAGTGGTGCAACACAGTGGGATTAAGTATCAACCCAGCGAAAACCACCATAGTACCTTTTACTAACAAAAGAAGCCTGCCAAACCTCCGAACAATGAGAATGGATGGCACTGAAATTCCCTTCAAAGGAGAAGTAAAGTATCTGGGACTTACGCTAGATTCAAAGCTTCTCTGGAGAAGACATGCAGAGGTAACTATAAACAAAGCAACATGCGCACTCATGGTATGTAGGAGCCTGGCGGGGAAAAGCTGGGGTTGTAACCCAACAATTCTCCGCTGGATGTATACCACGATGGTGAGACCCATCCTCACCTATGGTGCAATAGCATGGGCTTAGAGAACCAAGCTAACCACAATGAGGAATATGCTAACAAAGGTGCAGAGACTGGCCTGTGTATGCATCACAGGGGCCATGAGGACATGCCCTACAGCAGCACTAGAAGTAATTCTGGACCTAACACCCTAACACCTTGTCATAGAGGGAGTAGCCAAGCGAACTCTGTTGGGCATTGCAAAAGAGGGAACAGGTTTAGGTAAAACTATCAGCAGTAGAGAGAAGGAGGATATTGCAAAGCACACTCCCTACATCGATCTACCAAGAGACGATATAGTAAAAAGGTATAACTTCGAAAAACAATTCTGAATTAAGCTTAGTACCAAGAAAGAGTGGGACAGCGAGATGATATCGCAAGTTAAGAAACCACATAGTATAGCATGGTATACAGATGGGTCCAAGACATTGGAAGGTATAGGCGCAGGGGTGTACGGGCCAAGAACCAAGCACTTTGAACCTATGCTTAGGCAAACCGCATCTTAGGATTCTAACAGGGTTCCTTATAGGACACTGTAAACTGAAATACCACCTGATGAAATTGGGCATAGAGACCGATAGTAACTGCCGTTTCTGTGAAGAAGCAGAGGAGACTCCAATACACCTACTTACAAACTGCGACGCCGTGGCTCGCAGACGTAAACTAGCACTGGGGAATTATGAGCTGAGTCTAGAGCAGGTTTCATCCCTTGAACCTAAGAATATTCTCAAATTCATTAGAGAAATAGGGTTGGAAGAAATTCTGTAATCCGCAAACCCAGCGGAGCTTTGAGAAGGAGGTACAATAGATCTCATTTAGGTCGCAGTACGCATCTCCACTACACAACATCAACATCAGCCTACGATCTAAGGATACCCTAATTTCTTTTGAGAAGATACGGTATGGAATACCAGGCCTTGTCATTTAATTTTAACCTATCTGTATAGAAGTCTAGACACCCTGGTTACCACGGTGCATCTTTATTCCAGTATTTAGCTTGGGCTGGGCAGGTGCACAATAAGAGTGTCGGTGCTTATTTTTCATGTGGGTAGTAGCAGCTGCAGTGGCGGCCGTAGCCTAGTGAATAGAGTGCGTGGCCGTTAAGCTAAGGAACCGCGGTAGCCCGGGTTCAATTCCAGCTCTGTCAGAAAGTTTTTTCAATTGAATTAATTTTTCTGTTCGGTCGTCACCTCTCTGCAGACAATGGCAAACCTTAGAGAGTAAAAATTGCCATGTTAATTACCACATTAACTCCCAATTACCTAATTACCACATAACTCCTAATCACCATGTTACCACATTAGCTCCTCACTTTCCTGCGTAAACCATATCAATTCTGTAGTAAGTAAAGTGTACAACGTCCTGCGGAACTTGAGGTGGACTGTATCGTTTGTTCCTATCGCAACTAGAAAAAAGTTAGTACAGCAGCTCATAATGCCTATCATATCTTACTCGGATGTTGTATATAGTTGAATTGATTCCAGGTCTAAACTTAAGCTACAGCATGCTTTCAACAACGCAGTAAGATATGTTTATGGCCTTCGGAAGTTTGACCGCATCAGTCACGTAAGCAATCAAATACTTGGTAGCAATATTTTTAATTACCTGGATGTTAGAAACTGCATATTCTTATATAACTTGATACATACCAAAACACCCAACTATCTATTTGAGAAGCATCAATTCTGTAGATCTAATAGAAATCTAAGCCTCACTATTCCTATATATAATTATTTGAACTCCAACAGACTATTTTTCGAGAACGCTATCAAAATGTGGAATTCGTTACCTGTTAGAATTAAAAGTATCCCTAATAAGCACACCTTTAAGCATGAAATTTTTCTTTACTTTTCTTAATTCTGTCTCTTCGTCTTTCTATCAACATTTATGTAATTAATTTTAAGTCCAGATTTGCTTGTTGCTTGAATTTTGTTGTTATAATTAAGTGCTTTTTCACCTTATTTCTTTTTAAATAAATTAATTATTAGCTTTTAATATTATTTACTTTTCCGGTTGACTATCCTATAACTTGTTGAAAATTTGTTAACTCGTATTGTATTTAAAAGACTATGTCTTGCATGTAAACATTAATTTCAATAAATAAATAACTAAATAAAAAATAAAGTAAAGCTTCTTGAGAACATAAGCCGTTCGGAGTCAGCATTAAACACGTATATCCAGTTCTCGGTCATTTGTGATCAAACATTTAATAACACGCTCACAACACAATTGATCAATAGAAGTAGGTCAAAGTCCTTCCTAGTGCTGAAATGACCAGTTTATTTTTTATTTTTAGTCGCAGCTGCTACAGTCGGTGTTGAAGGGCTAATTTTTTGGCGTGTACTCCCCAATGTAATGCCCCAGTGACGCGTGATAATAGCCGTTATTCTGGCTATGTCATTCCGGGACCTTGGGAGCATCTTCTGAGTTCTGCCTAGGTTGTAAAGTGGCCATTATTTCCTTGAAGTGTTGCAGGTTGGCAAACCTCTCCACCTATGACTGGCTAAGGCCGAGTAGTAAGGTTGAATTCCTCCCTTAATGATGTTCAGTGGAACTGCGACGGGTTCCGCTCTTGAAACTTCAATAGAGGAACCCTGTCTAGTTAGTTTATCCAGCTTTCCATTGCCATATAAGTTCCTATGGCCAAGAACCCAGATTATGGTAATGTTTAGTTGATGACTTAGCCGGGCCAGTTCACTCGTATACAGCCTAACCAGTTTGGAGTTGGTGCTGCTAAAACTTTAATGGCAGCTTAACTATCCATCTAAATAGCTGCACTGAGGTGATTGGTGTTTGCTCTACTTAAAGCACGACAAGCTTCTCTTATCGCTAAATGCTCGGCATGAAATACGCTGGCTGAGTCTGGTAGACGAAAAGCGTCCACCATTTCCAGTTTCTCAGCGTGTAAAAGGACACATTGAATATATAAAGGATTTTGAGGAGTCGAGTTTGGGTTTGTCATAGTCCATGTTACTAAGAACCAGTTCCAGAGGTAGCGGATTTAGAATGTTGTCCATATTGCCTATTCCTCCAGTTGTAGGACTCTCTGAGTCTGACTACACTTTTGGTAGCGGTAAGCTTGATGTGTAGATCTATAGGAAGTAGGAGTGTCAGGTCGTTAAGTGCATCGGTGGGGCATGAGCGAATCCTATGCACTCAGATGAGATAACTGGATCCTGGCCAGTTTTGCTATGTTGTAGGTTTTGTCCATACTTGTGCTTAGAATCTAAAATGACTTCTTGATATTTTGCAATGCTAGAATGTAAGAGGTTGGTTGTTTAGCTTTGGTTTTGGTGGTGAATAGCATTAGCTCCGCCTTGCTAGGGTCAGCTCCTAGGCCGCACCTGGTAGCCCAGAGACTATGTTTATCCAAAGCTGCCTCCATAAGCTCACTTAGCATAGGAGAGAACTGTTTTGACACTATAACAACCACATTATCCGAATAGGCCACCACGTTGACCCCGTTGCAATTTAGAGTGTTAAGAATTTCGTTCATTGCATGACGGTGGTTTTATCAAATGGCTGAGGTCAGCTCAGACGTGCCAGGGTCAAATGAAAGGACCACAAACTTTTACAAATAAAAACAGCGCAGTTTTTAATAAAATTTAATTTCTTTATTTATAACTTTGTCTTATTGCAGTGCAGTGTCGTGTGAGTCGGAGTGAGTGTTCGTCGATGACTACTGTTGTATATCGGTAGCAGAGAGTAAGGATTTAGCAAATGAAAATCAACATGAAGGCTAAAAAGAGTGCTTCTTTAATATTCGAAAACAAAGTAAAACCAAGAGAGTAATTAAAAGTGTGCTGCCTCTGGTAGATGCGAACCGGAATTGGTTTGCTCCAGAGGAGAGAAGGCACTCAAAAATTAAAAGTGTGCTGCCCCTGGTGGATGCGAACCAGAACTGGTTTGCTCCAGAGGAAAGAAGGCACGCTAAAATAAAAAGTGTGTTGCCCCTGGTGGATGCGAACCAGAACTGGTTTGCTCCAGAGGAAAGAAGGCACGCTAAAATAAAAAGTGTGTTACCTCTGGTGGATGCGAACCAGATATGATTCGCTCTAGAGTTCTGCGCACAGAACCGGAGTTCAATTCCGTGAGCTTACCTAAAAGGAATGCTGACTTGGTTGCTTTTGTGTCGCCCTTTTATATAATGTGGCGTGAAAATCAGCTAGGAATTATACGTTTGTTACTTGCCGGGTGTGTATGTCTATATTAATTGGTAGACGATGCTGCAGTGTATTTCTTGTAGCTACTCTTTTGTGTTATTTTTTCATAAGTAAGTATGTGTGTTTGTGTATAATGTTTAGTGGCTTATGCAGAAGTGCGGTTGTGTGTTGTTGATTTGTTTTATGGTGTCATGAATAGGTATGTAGCGTGTGTCTGTATATATGGTTTAGTGTCTGGTGCAGTAGTAACGTATTGGTTGTCGCTGTTATTTTGTCATAAGTAAGTAATGTGTGTTGGTATGCTCAATAGCTGCAATATAATATTCAATGCTATTTATATAGTTATAATAATAATAAATGATTAATGATAATTATATAGATATAGTTATAATATAAAAATTATTTAAATAAGTTTACAGAGTAATGTAATAATATTACATTTCATTAAATTTATAAAGATATAGTATCATATAAAAATTATTTAAATAAGTTTACAGAGAAATATAATAATAAATTGTATCGGTAGTTTCAGTATTTGTATCGTCATGTTACAATTGCGATGAGCAAGAGAAGGGGAGATATCAGTCCTTCCTGCGGAATACCCCTGCTGAAAAATCTCGTATGCTGACAGCAACCCAGGTCTGCTTAGATTATTCTATTACTGATCATTGAAACCAGTTTCTGCACACCATATTTGGTCAGAGAATGGAAATGGTCTTAGTATTTAGGTTATTTGAAGCTCTTTCAATATCCAAGAAGGCCGCAAGAGTGTATTTTTTACAGAAAATGTATCTTTCAATGGTAGTGATAACCTCGTGTAAGGCGGTATCTGTAGACCTGCCCTTGTGGTATGCATGCCAGGCGTTGGATATAGTGGTACCATCTAGAACGTCTCGAATGATGGTTTTTAGTACGAATGATCTGAGGCTTATTGGTCTGAAAACCTTGGCTGATTCATCACCTCTCCTCCTAACTTTGGGTACAAATATTACTTTCACTCTTCTCCAACTCTTAGGAGTGTAGTTAAGGAGGGGGCAATTTCCGTACATAAAGAGTATGATAGGCGCAACTATATCTTGTAGTTTCTGCAACATAATTGTTAGAATGCCATCGGGGCCTGGAAATTTGTATGGAGAGAAGCTGTATATGGCCCAAGTTATCCTGTTTATTGAGATAAAGGGGCCAATAGGATCCTTAGTAGTGGTCCCTGGTAATTCAAAACCTAAGGTCTCATTGCAGCTGTTGCTCCAGCCGAGGAAATACGTGTTGAGCAGGTGTTTTAGTGATTCTTTGGTAGATTCTGTCTACGTTCCATCTATTTTCCTAGTGAAATAGGGACTGGTGTTTTCTTTCAATACAATTGTGCCTAGTCTCGCCGATTCTTTGATGTTGTAAATTCCTGCTTTCTTGTAGGTTTCGAGGATGTCTTTATACGGTTGCCAAAAACACAGCACGAGTTAAAAATTATATTTACATTTTTGCTAAGGTTGGAGATATCTTAGCTCCACCATTGAAAAAGGATATTTTCCTGTCCTTGCTAATGTGACATGAGGCTCTAAAGGCAACCTGAATGGTTTGCTCTAGGGCCTCCACGGAAGAGTTTAGTCTCTCCGCAGTTGAGATTTGTTTGTAAGCTAGGGAATGGACTTTAGGGCAAAGCTCTGGAAAATTACGAACCTTGGCCCAGTCAGTACGTTTGGGATTACGAAATAAAGGAGCAGCCTCTATTTTTAGGTTTACTTTGAAGATTATGAAGCTTTGATCCGAGAAGGAGCTTTTGCTCGAAACTCTCCAATTGACTACCTTTAGAGACTCATTTTCGGATATAAGGATAATGTCCAAGACTTCACTCCAGCCTTTGAAGTTGTCAGTACATGGAAAAGTGAAAGTACGTGCATATCTTTTGTTGCATATACAGCTGTGGTCAAAATAATAGCAGTACTCTTATATTCAGACATGTTTGTATAAATAATACTTGTCTACAAATTTTGGATCCGGTAAAACCATTTTCGTTCTACAGTCTTGATGACCGCCCCTCAGTAGTTTATGAGGATATCCGGGTTGTGCAGTTGGAGGATTTCGACAAGCCTATTACTCTCAAGCTTCATCTTGGGCAACCAAAGGCGAGCACGAAGTCTCCTTGGAATATCCTTAGCCGGAGTTAGCTTAAGACATAAGTCATCACATGCGTATCTGATCTTAGAGACGCACTCTCTTAGAAATTCCTTGGAGAAGTAATCCTCGCATTTGATCACCCGGAACCCTCGCACTACTACCGCAGATTCAAAGGAAGGTAGCGCACCATCTTTGTTGCCGAGAAGATGCTCAATGACCATTTCGGACAACTTTGCTTTGATTTTGTCCCACTCTTCCGAAATTCGCTTGTGCCTATTCGAGTTTGAGTCAATCAGCGCTACCTGTAGGTGATCTCTGACCATCTCACGAAAGGTGCGCGGTCTGGTTGTCGGTTGCTCAGATACGGTTGATTTGCCGCTGACCTTTGCCCTCTTTGCCACGTTGTCCATCACTTCTTGCAACCGATTTCGTTTTCAATTGACTGCGACAGCATGCTGAGTGGCCTGGTACTTCAGGTACTCATCAATCGTAGCCTCACATTTCTGTCTGTCTTCCGCGTCGCGCTCCTGAACCGTACCCTGCTCAGCATTCTTCTCGATCTTGGCAAGAACGTACTGAGCCTTAGTATGCCACGCCTTCAGTTGTGCGCCGTGGGATTACCTGCTCCTCGGCCCAATATGGCTGGTGGTGGCATTGGATCAGGATGTGGGTTGTTGAGTCAACGGGAAATTTAATTAAATTTGTTTGCTTGTGTTCGTACTGTTTCTTACGCTTCCTTTGCAACCGGAGCAGCGTGAGAGGCTATGAAGTGAAGTATTAAGTGAAAAGAGGAAAGCAAGGTAAGCGAGCCCCAATACCATGGTAGAGCTCTCTGGTTAGGCCAGGTCAGAGAAGGAAGACGCTAGAAAATAACACAGATTACTCTTGGCTGCAAATATTAAACTCGGTGGGCAACACCATTGACCTCGGAGTTAAGGGTTAGGGATAAGTTTTTGTTCACAACAGCCTGTATGACATGGGTGAGGCTCCCGTCGTCTTACCCGTTTTGTCATTGCAAACTAAGCCACTACACCACGCCAGGGTAGTTATACTAATTCAGTAGAGAAAAAAAAATTTTCCTTAATAATGTGACATTTTATACACATTGGGAGCGAAGATTATACTCCGAAATGTTGTGTATAAATTAGTTTAAAAATTGTGTAAAATATTTCAAAAAAGTGCATTTTATACACAAGGAGTGTAAATGGTACTGCAGAACATCGGACGGACGGTTATTCAAAGTAGTCGATTCTTTTGGAAATTTCACGTCGGCTTCGGTCGGTCCGTCATCTACTGTAGTTGTATTCGTTGTGGACTATTAACTTCGGAGTCAGACGATATTCCACTTAAGCTTACTAAATTTAAGTATATATATATAAATATAATAATGTAATTCACGCCAGATATGAAGCGACAAGCAACAAGATACAAGCAACGTATCATTTGGACATTTTCATAGTATTGTGTATTGTTTATAAAAAGACAGAATATTGAACTCATAACAGAATTGTACACTAAGAGGAAAATAATTATATATGTATGTATGAAAGATAACCTTGTACACTGGTAGAAATTATTTTTAGTAAAGCAAATAATTATTTGAAACGAATAACAACAGTGCTTTTTAATAGGCGAAAGTTTGAGGATCTTTCGTCTGATCCTGAAGCGACTGAGTCATTTTTCAGCCTTTGAGAAAACCTCTTTCAAAAAAATGCTCCAAATTTTAACAAAAATTTTTCTGTGGTTTGAATAACATTTTTTCAAAAGTCCAGCTAGGACTTCTAATTAAGTCTTAAGTCCAACTTGTCTTCCGTCATCCATTGAAAATAGATAACAAAAGCAATCCTGGCAATTCTGGAACTCATTTATTGAAAACTTTTAAATCTATTGAAAGTGTAAGAAAGCCATATTTAAAAAAGAACTGTAAACTATGAGACGTGAACGATAAAATAAAACTTGAGGTGTTGCAATTAGTGACGCTCACTCAAAAAGATCATAGCTTTTGACACATGTTTAATGTGCAATGTTTGCTTATGTTTGCCTCCTCTCGCCACCTAAGCAAACCATGACCCGTACAACCCGTAGCATCTTCACTTGATTGCTGCAATTAACATTAAATTTGTTGCTCTCTAAATATTTTGCCTAAATAATTTAGCACACGACGTCGATACACGAGCAACAGAAGCAGCAACAACGAAGAAACAACTGCAATCAGGACGATAAAATGGGTGCGTGTGTGCATGAGTGTGAGTATGTGATGACATTCGCACAAGGGTGCTTTTCATACTTTGTGCTAATTATGTCATCATTACGCAAAGTGTTCCTGAAATGAATTTAACTATATCAAGCAGCCTGCAGAAGAGCGCTTGTAGTGGTGATTGTTTGTGAATTTGTGTGTATGTGTATGTGTGTGTAAGATTGAAGGTGTAACAAAGAGGCTAAGTGTCGCATCCTTCAAATCCGGTGACTTGATGAAGCAACAAATCAATTAAAATTGTGCCATGGTTGGAGCGTGCTAGAAACGCAATTAATTGCTTTTATGCATGCATTCTGGGAAATTAATAAATTGTCCTTGTCATTGTTGTTGTTGTCATTGCTGTTGCTGTCTTCATGTTTGTAGATGTAGTCCTTAACACGCATGGTGATGCTGAAAGCTAAGAAATTATTTGATTTTCACGCCCTATTGATAACTTGAGTGTTTTGAAGTTGGCTGCGGTTGTCATGGCGCCAAAATCAAGAAGCCAAAACAAGTCGGCATGTTTTCTCAAGATGTCCTTAACTGTATTTAACTCAGTCATTATACTTAATTTTCTTAAGTAGTACATAAATTGCCTTCTTCTTCCTACTCCTTTAATGCCTGGCGGATCAGAAGAAAAAGAGTACAGGGAAAGTATTTTACCCATTAAATCCTTTTAGTTTTTCACAAAGCTGTAAAAAAGACTTTCTGCTGCATTCGTTAGAGTTAAAATTTATTCTAACAGCAAGCATCTTTTAAAACTTCTTATCCGCTGACAGCTGTTGTCCTTTCGTAATCCTTGCTTTTACTATTATTCTTTGTTCTTAAGTCGGTTTCCTTTTAGATTGGTTTTTGTTTGTTTCATCTGCTTTTGTGTTTTAGCATTTTTGCTGCTTTGAAAACTATTTAAATTTATGCCACATCCACACAGTGCCGCCATATAATCAGCTATGCTGGGGCTAGCGGGCGCTGCAACAAAGTGTTGCAAAGAAAAGCTTTCAGCCAAATTACTTTTTAAGGTTTGCGCGGAAGTTCTGCACGTTGCACGTCAAACAACGATGCTGTTCAGTGCAAAGTTTTTCTTAAATTTTTCAAATTAATCTATTTTTTGCTTGTTTGTTATCCTGGGTTGTGCTTGGTCAAGTTTAAATGGAGCAAGTCTTTGCTTAACTAATGAATAGAATTGTTGATTTGCTTCTGGCTTAGATAGATAAATGAGTCAGTCAGTTCAGCATTTTATGTTTGTTTTTTTTTTTTGAGATTTTAACCCTCAAGCTTTTGTATTTTGTTGAGATTCTAACTTTCTTTTTTAAATGATAATAAGAGGTTTTACTTAACTTGTTTACTTAGCACAAAACTTTTTTTTTGGTTTTTTTTGCAATGTTTGGCAATTAAGAAGATTGCGTTTTAGAATGGCGTTTTTACTTTGGACATGCATGTATTACATGCTAAAAATTATAATAACTTTATATATCAGTTATCACTTTATTTACGTGCATCAGCGTTTTAAAAGCTTACGTCTGAGTAATTAGTTGCTGACGTAACTAAATATTTGCTTTGTACAGAGTGGTTGTGTTTACAGGCTTAAAGTAAAATTTTTTTGGGAACTATTGTTTTCTCAGATGCCTTTTTTAAGGATCTTTATTAACACTTTTCGAAAAAGTGTTTGTAAAAGGACCCTTAATCGTTGTCGTAGAGGGTTAAGATAGCCTGTGTTCCATGGAAAATTGAACTACAAATATTTTTGAACAAGATATCACTTCAGCGTCTATTTATGGAATAAAGGAGTGAACTTTACTTAAAAACTAAATGAAAACTCCTTAAAAACTCATGTCAAAGGCATATAATTTATACGTAGTTGCTTCTTTTAATGTAAGAAAATTTAAAATTTTAATCGCTGTTACATGTATGGTTCCTTTTGTCCTTTGATTGAAGTCTGTAATTTTGAAAAAGGTTGGAAATTGTCGAACAGTGTTAAAAATGTAACCAGAAAGAAATTCCATTTTAAACGTACCAAGCTTACGGTGTGACCATGTTCGACTTATGTCAAATTTAGCATGGAGCATCACTGACGGAAATAAAAAACCTAATTTGGAGGAAAAAAGTTTGGCGTGATTTTTGGCGGAGTTAGAGGGTGCAACTGGAACTACTGATAAAATGGTAATTAAAGTGATTTTAATCTAAACATTATTTTGAAAAATTTAAACGGTTGGGGGCTTGATCCCTTTTGCTAAGGTAATTGATTTCGAAGCAGGTTTCAAAGAACACCATTTAAATATTAAAAAAACATTTTTTTTTCAATCTGGTAAAATAACATTTTAAAGCTGTAGTATGCTGTAGGAACTAAAATTTTTGGGCATATAGCTCTACACGCGAAATTTTTTGTAGAGTCAAAATTTTTGTGTGGAGAAAAAGTACTTGCTGTTCTGGTTGACAGATTCATATATTTATTGCTGCAATTTTATATCCTATAAAAAGCAAGACTACACATTAATAAACTATATAAAGGGTGTTTTTTTTAGAGTGATACAACTTTGAGTCAGCATCATTGCTTTATTTGACCACTCATTTAACAGCAGATAGTTGTTTTTTATTTAGTTTACTTTGACATTTTATTATAGATCGACTTAAATTAGAGCAACGCGTGCACATTGTGGAAATTTTTATTCAAAATAATGGTTCTGTTCGTCAAACTTATCGTGCACTTCGTCCATTTTATGGCGTACATAATCGTCCTTCAGAGCTGCTAATTCGAAGAACAATAGATCGTTTTCGGACCACATTTACTGTTACTGATAATGTGCATCCCGTGAGAAGCCGAACAATGCGCACTGAAGAATCTATAGCCGCTGTTCAGGAGAGCATTGAAGATGATCCTAATCAATCAATTCGTCGCCGTTCTCAGCAACTAGGGTTGTGTCCTTCCACTTTATGGAAGATTTTACGAAAAGATCATGGCTTAAAACCTTTCAAGATTCAACTTCTGCAAGAATTAAAGCCAAACGACCATCGTATGTGCCTCCAATTCGTCGAATGGGCTGAAGCACAAATTGATATTGATTTTGAATTTCCATGGAAAATTTTATTCTCCGATGAAGACCATTTTTGGTTGAATGGGTACGTAAATAAACAGAATTGTCGTATTTGGAGTCAGGAGAATCCACTAGCTTTTTTCGAAACACCATTACATCCACAGAAAATTAATGCTTGGTGCGCTTTATGGGCTGGCGGAGTCATTGGTCCATATGTCTTCAAAAACGATGATGGTCAGAATGTTACTGTCAATGGTGAACGGTATAGGAACATGATTCGAAGTTTTTTCGTACCTCAATTAGCTGGCATTAATCGTGCTGATATGTGGTTCCAACAGGACGGAGCCACGTGCCACACAGCGGGCGCTACAATTGATTTACTCAAGGAAACTTTTGACGAAAAAATAATTTCACGAAATGGCCCAATTAATTGGCCCCCAAGATCGTGTGATTTAACCCCATTGGACTATTTTCTTTGGGGTTATGTAAAGTCACTTGTCTACGTTGATAAACCGCAAACAATTGAACACCTGGAAATCAACATTCAATCAAACAAAGCAAACAGATTTAAATGTATTACTACTAAACGCCCTTACTTATGGCTTTAATATATGTAATTGATCGGTTTCGATCAAGGTCAAGTATAATTGAACATCTGGTTGTTTATGGCCGGTTTTCAGTTAAACACTTTAGATAAGAGTTATCGGCGAGATACGGCCGCAAATGCTGCGAAAAGTTTATGAAAATTAATGTTCCAGATTTCGCCAGTCGTGGCGGCCACATAGCCGAAGTCAATTTTAAACATTAATGTCATAAAATTTTGTATCCAATAAAGGCCGCCTTATTGATATTAAAAATATATTACTATGTTTTATTATGATTTAAACTTGTATTACTCTCTAAAAAACACTTTTTATATGCAACAATAAATTTGTTAAATAACACATTCAACACTTAAACATAAGGTCCCTTCGCCAAATAAGGCCCAAGCCTTAATAAGGCCCGATTTCTAATACGCACATTTATTGCATTCCCTGCAAAATGATTTTTTGCACGTTTAAACATGTTCATATCTGCATCACGATGCAAAAAACAATTACTTCGATTGCGCATCAGTGAAGCGAGTGACAGTCGAACGAAGTCAGTGGTAGCGTCAACAACGTGGTTGATGTAATATTGTACTCGCAGTAAAAGCCCGTTATTCTACGAATTAACTATTGCCTATGTCCAGCTTTGAATTAAAAAATCAAGAGAGGTATTTTAACGAAAACAAAAAGGTTAATTGATCAAATCTAACTGTGGTGTATTTTGAGAAAAACTTGATTAATGAAATTATATTGAGAGCGCCTAAAAAGGCCCAAACATTGTTTTTCTTTCCGGCTTTCTTTTTCCGATCTCATGTCCACACCTAAATCTACCTGGCAGAAAAAAACTACGAAAAATAAAGCCCTCAACTATAAAGGTCAGCTTTATTTTAATTTTCAAAATGAACTTTTGGCAATAAAAGTATTTTTTTGAAAAAGTTTTTATAAAAAAAAGCTATGAATAGCATTTATGTTTGGTATAAATGTAAACCAACATTTGTAATAACAAAATGTGTTATTATTTTATTATTTTCTGACTGTTTTGTTATGTTTCTAAAACTGTTATATATTGGGCCTTATTTAGACATGGTGGTCCTAATATGGTAAAAATCAGACCTTTTTAAAACCTTCTGAGCTGGATATATTTTTTACTTTTTCATGCTTTATTTTTATGTTTTTGAAAAAAGAATTGAATAAACAAAAATACAAAATTGCAAAAATAAGTTTAAAAAAACCCGTTTCTCTTCTGTCTGTTAAAAACCGTTAGGTTGCCCTTATTTGGGTAACTTACCTTACTTACTTCTTATTTTTAATTGTTGAATGGCAAATTTCCGTGCCAATTAAATGTATGGGCCAATTAAATCGACAGCGAAATTTTAATATTTCAACTCTCCACTCACGAATGGAAATTTGGCAACATAGTAATAATACGCTTCTACAGCGTACTAGCTGGCGAAAAAAATTTCGCTGCCTGTTTGTTGCCAAAACTTATGGAAATTTTTTTTCGTTCCTACAGCATACTAAGCTTAACAATATAAAAATAAGGATGGAGATTTAATGGGTTCATGAAATGTAGTCATTTTAACATTTAAAAACAAATGTTATTTTTTGATTAAAAAACGAATTCCCGAACCGAATTTTAAGGTTGATTTACTGTTGAAAAGGCAATTAAACATAGTTTAATCTAAAAATAATTTTGAAAAATTTTGGTTGTTCATACCTTTCGGTATTTAAATAGCAAAAACTGTTTCTTCTTGAAGCTGTCAAAGTTAACTTTTCAACAAAATAAAAATTAGGGTGGCGACTCAATGGATTCATGAGATGTGGTCATTTTAACATCTGAGCTAAAATTAATATAAGAAATAATTTTTGCTTAAATGTTAAATTACCATATCTCATGAACCTATTGAGTTTCCACTCTAATTATTTTAAATTTTTAATGGTGTTCCTCGATCCCCTTCTTCGAAATTAATTGCTTTTAGCGCCAGGTATAGAACCCCCAACCACCAAAATTCCCCAAAAATAATGTTAAAATTAAAATCCATATAATTACCTTTCTAACGGTGCTTCAAACTTATAAAAATTTTCAAAATACAAAATAAAATTGTTTGATTTAAAATATAATAGTAATAAAAAAATAGTATTATACTTATAGTAATATTACTACTAAATAAAAAAAATAATAATAAAAAAATAACATTTTAAAATATTAATTTTTTAAATTGACTAAAGAAAACTACTAATTTTTACTAATAATTTGGTAATTTTTAAATACTTCTATCAGTTTAAAAGTATAAAATTTCTTCACTTGTATGCAGACTTATTCCAAGATTTCTAACCGCGTAACTTAAGCGTTTAGTAAACTATGAAATACGGAACATTTATTTAAAGAAAATTTCTCATCGAACTCAATTATTAAGGTGAAGTTAGCACAGTTTTTTTTTCATTTCTACACAGTTTCCTTTGAAATTAAGACCACCTGCAAGATTTTTCCCCATTTAATCTTATAGGTATAGAAATCTAGGTACTTTATTTAAAGCTACTTCCGCACAGTAGCGGAAGTTGATTAGCTATCCGGAAGGGAATGAGTTTTTGTGCTCAATTTAGGGTTGTTGTACAATTTATTGCGTCCATTGGGATTGTTTTTTTTTCTTCTGCTTTTCCTCTCTGCTGCTTAGGATTTCTACCTTTTTTTACTGTATTGCTCTTGTGCTGTTTTGGTAAACCGAATATCTTAAGATGAAATAATCTAAATTGGTCACAGGTGGCCAGTGTGCCGGAGTAAATTCAATAATTGACCATGACGTGTAGCAGCTGAAAGCTAAAAGCCATAAAAAAAGTTGATTATGAGGAAGTACCATTTTTTTTTCATAGGCATTTTCATGCACATACCCAGTGCTGCAAATTTAAATAAAAACTGCCATCTTTGCTGCATACATATTTCAAAATATCACTGAAGAGGATATCACATTAATTAGTTTTGATATCCTTTTGCAAAACTGAAATTCTTGCTGTTCAATTCATTGAACCATTAATCAAATTAGTGTCCCTTAAAATTAAAAATAATTGATTTAACACCAAAGTGATGCGCTAGGCCAAACAAAGCTCCCAATTGAGCAATGCCAAAAAACCCCAGCCAGCATAACACCCCATCCATCACCATGTTACACATACACGCATATAGCTCAATGGTCCAGCAGCCCGACCGACCGTAAGACCGAGCCTATATCCGAAATTCGCAACAGAGCATAACAGCATTCACTGATAAATGAACAAAAATAACGAGGACAGAACGAAAATGACGACGACCGCATCGTGCAACAAAATCCTACGCATCACATGCGGCAGACATTTTTTTGTATTTTGTAGCTTTTTTTTAAGCTATTTTGTTTTTGGTGTTGGTTGTGTCGGTATCACAGCAGTGTAACTCCTCCGGGTTGATTTCGGTAATTTCGGAAATGAAATAACAGCACATGGTACACGTTCCTAGTGGGTCGGTGGGTTTGGCAATGATTGGTGGGGGGCATGCAACCGAAAATGAATAAAATCCCAAAATTCAAATTCAAACACGACATAGAATAGAATATTTCAGGCCAGGAGTTGAACAGGAAATCAATCATTAATTTTCTGTCGTTACCGTTGCCAAGCATGGCCAACATGTTGGTCTCGTTGCTGTTGTTGTTGGCTTCGTTGCTAGATATTTTATTGTATGTGGCTGTTGGTGTTTGGTGTTGGTTGGTAATGATTTGCAAAATGAAAATTTATTGAAACTGTCTGAGGAGATTTTTTTCACAAAGTTTTTTTTTGTTTTTTTTTGTCTGACACAAGACGAAGACGTTACAAATGTTTCATTAGTCTTTTGTTGCTTTGAATTTTCTTGGGTGTTCGTGTGGCATTGTGGTGGATGATTCCTTCGTCCTGCATGCGGCTGTCCATCATTTAAATGTGTTGCTTCAGTTCTAGTCTCCTGACAAGCAGTCACGTCAAGCCAAGCTGAAGGCGTGACAGCTTTTGAGGTTCAAGTGGGAAAATGAAAGAATTTTAATCAAAACTGCCAGCACGTTGCAGTCTGAAGCATCATTAATTTCCAACCTAATGTTTGACCTTCAATAAGAAATTTTCAGATTTTGAATGTTTGCCAAAATAATATTGAAGAGTTTTTGTTGGGCGAAGAGTTGAGAAGAATTTCTTTGAATTGAAGAAAGTGCGAAGAAACAGCAATGTGGATAAAATAAAAGAACTGTGAAGTAGGCAGACCTTATATGTGTAATCATTTTAAGCTGTCGGTGTGAATATGCTTATGTCTCTAGTAGTCATCTTTTGGAATTTAGGAAAATTAAATCCATTTTAACTTCAAACTGAATTTCAAAATAATAATTATCATATTTCTGATTTTAAACAGAAATGAAGGGCTTATTGCAAAAACGTGAAACGTAACACTCTTATAAATTTCAGACCCAACCATACTCACTTCCATTACTTCATACAAATATACATTATTTTCAGCGCTGATGTACTTAAAAAATGGATCATTATCTTGACGTTTGAGAATAAAATCAGAGACGTCAACGAGATCGATCAAATTTCTGTAAGAACATAAGAAACCCAGAAGAAGGGCTTTCATATTAAACCTATGCGTTTTAAATGATCATGAATGATAGAACTCGATAGATTTACCGCTAAATTTTTTAACACAAGAATGTACACCAACGACAAGCAAGACCGAAGAAGCAATACTTTCTTCTATACGAAATTCTATTGCTTCTCGTTTCTTGCTTGTCGTTGGTGAGCATTTTTTGTGATACAAATCGAAGCGGTTACTCCCTCAGCGAAATGGCCCTAATAGTCTAGTAGTAGCGTGCTTAATTGTCACTCAGGGGTCCCGGGTTCGAGTCCTGGCCAGGCCATGGTCCTATGCTATAACCTTTATGTCCTTATTTCTAATAAAAATAACTTTAGAAACACATTAAGACGAAAAAGTTGTAGTTGGTGGTGGTAGGAAAGTCTGTGGAGAAGAACGCTTGGTTACTTTATTTAACTGAGGTCAAGGCATAGCACTTGCTTCAGATTTAATATCACATGTTTTTACAGCTTCTGGTACATAAAGAATATACTATACAAAAATGTCAATTGATTACTCCCTTCTAAAATGCTGTGGTATCACAACGAACCAATTTGGTCTAAGTGGGCTGGTGTAAAGGCTTGCCACCACCTTAACTTAACCTAACCTATCCCTCAGCGATCTAACAAGTTTTAATTCACGAATTTACACCAATTCATGCCTTTATCGTGTCTTCATCACCTTCAACTAGCCTTCCAGATCGTGGTGCATCTGAACCATCAAAATTGACAGATCGAAATCTTCATTTTGATTTTATTTATTACTAGCTGAACCCGGTGTGCTTCGCTACTCCCCTCGTTATAAAATAAAATTAAAAGTATTTATATATTTTTCACGCCATCGAATTTTCGAAATAAGTCCACCCCAGCGCCACCTACCGTGTCCATTTATACACAAATTATTTTCTTATGATCAAACAAACATACATTCTAAATTTCAGTTAAATTGGTCCATAAATTCAAATTTTCGATATAAGTCCACCCCAGCGCCACCTATCGGGTCCATTGGTACACAAATTATGTTCTTATGATCACACAAACATACATTCTGAATTTCAGTGAAATTGGTCCATAAATTCAAATTTTCGATATAAGTCCACCCCAGCGCCACTTATCAGGTCCAAATATAGCCTATGTTACCCACCGTACCAAGATGAACATTACCTGAAAATTTCATCAAAATCGGCCCAGCCGTTTTGGAGTCCATACGTTACATACATACACACATCCTATTTTATATATATAGATAGATAGAAGATAGATAGATTAAGAAGATTATAATTATTTATTATTATAATTATTATTAATATTATTGTTATTATTATAATTATTGTTATTATTATTATTATTATTATTATTATTATTATTATTATTATTATTATTATTATTATTATTATTATAATTATTATTATTATTATTATTATTATTATTATTATTATTATTATTATTATTATTATTATTATTATTATTATTATTATTATTATTATTATTATTATTATTATTATTATTATTATTATTATTATTATTATTATTATTATTATTATTATTATTATTATTATTATTATTATTATTATTATTCCCACGCCTCTTCCCCCTCCCCATACCGCGCGAGGGGGAGTCCATTTTTAGCTGAACATGACGGCAGTCGCCTGCAAGTCACTTCAGCACTGTTTTCTTTTGTGTTTTTGTTATTTAATATATATTATATTAATAGTAGAGCTTTAAGCACTGCAAATTATTGAACGCACTATCGTTGTTGTAGATAGGATTATTGATTTTTGTATTGTTGTGGCTTTTCTTTCGACACCTAATGTTTTAAGGTTTTCAATGAAGTTTTTGGGAACTATTCCAGTTGAAGATATAATTATCGGTATGACTCTTACCATATCCTGCCTCCAGATATGTTTTATTTCTTCTGCAAGAAGCTGGTATTTGCTAACCTTCTCTCGATAATAATTTTCCAGATTGTGGCTATTTGGGATTCCAATATCTATGATAAAAGTTTCCTTGCTTTGCTTTTTCACTAAGATTATGTCTGGTCTGTTGTTTCCAATAAGATGGTCAGTTAGAACAGTACGGTCCCAATAGAGCTTGCAAACATTATTTTCTAAAATAGGGTCTGGGTTATATTTATAGAACGGAACTTCCATCCAAATAAGGTCGTGCTTTATCCCCAGCGCTTGGTGTATGATTTTTGCAACTTGGTTGTGTCTCTTCAGATAGTCTGTAGCAGCAAGCGACGTACATGCTCCAGTAATGTGCTGTAGTGTTTCTGGTTGTTGAAAGCACCTTCTACATGTATCGTTTTCCATTGCGTATTTCAGCACGTCTTTACAGTAGTTCTTTGTCGCGATGACTTGGTCTTGTATTGCTATCATAAACGCCTCTGTCTCAACAAAGATATCTGCATTCGAGAGCCATGCATTTGATATATTTATATCGATGTGGGGTTGTTGCATCATGTAGGCATGTCTGCCGTGTATTTCCTTAGATTTCCATTCCTGCAATTTACGACTAATATAGGCAGAGTCCGTTTCACATTCGATACCTCTTATGTGTTTCAGGTCTAGTGGAGTATAGTTGTCGTCGTTCTGTACTATCGCTTGGTGAAGTTCGTTATTTTGGTCATGAAAATAGCTACGGAGGTTTGCTGTTTGTTTATTACACATGTGACTGATGTCTATCATTCCACGGCCTCCAAGGTGTCTAGGAAGCGTTGTTCTCTCAAGAGCAGAAATAGGGTGGTGGGCTCTGTTCTTCGTCATTAACCTGCGCGTTGATCTTTTTAGCTCCTCTAGGTCCGTATGGGTCCACTTAATAACTCCAAATGTGTACGTCAGGACAGGTACAGCAAAGGTGTTTATGGCTTTTACCATATTTTTTCCATTGAGATGAGAACGGAGTAAGTCCCTTGTTCTTTGTAGGTACACACTTGATATTGTTTGCTTAATGTCTTTATGTTGTATCCGCCGGGCTTGGCTGATTCCCAAGTACTTATACGATTCCCTTTGGCTCAGTGCTTCTATCGTTTCTCTTGTTGTGAGCTCGTAGTCTCTTTGCTGAATTTGCCCTTTAACTACACTTAATCGTCGGCATTTCTCTATTCCAAAAGACATTTTAATATCGGTAGAGAAGCTTTCTACCAATTGCAGTAGGCTTTGAATTTGTCTTTCGGTTGCAGCATAGAGTTTTATATCATCCATGTATAATAGGTGTGTAAGTTTATGTT